>OZ020311.1:32404905-32692169 GCA_963971305.1 Arcuatula senhousia | reverse complement strand
TTGTGTGGCCTTCACATATTAATACTCTTAAAATTTGGCTGCCAAGTACAGAAAATCCCACATTTCAACCAGTTGAAAACTTTGGAATTGCATACTTTTTGCTCCTTGTTTTGGTTAACAAGTGTACAAAATTTCATGAAAATCAGACTTGTTGATTTAAGGGAATCATGTGAACTAGATGCATGACAGAGGGAGACTTAAAACTTGTCTCGTGCATCTTTAATTTCTGGTAATAAAATGTAATGGAAATGTATGTTTTGGGAAACAGATTATTGTAGAAAGTGATATAGATACCCAAGAAGACAACACTATAAGGGATATAATTCATGTACTATGAAATGAGGGATGTGTTTGTCATTTTATACCAAGTTCTTCACCATGGAAGAAGACAATTTATTTTTGTTAATGCGTATTTGGTACAGTATCAAGTCAAAACTATTATTCTGGCATGTAACTGTCTTTAATGAGATGTTTTGTAACCATAAACCAATTTTGTACTTCTCCATTCTGGGCAGGCACAAATATGGCTTTATAAATGAAGACAAAAGAATGATTTTTTTTTGCTTATTTTTTTCTTCACTTGAGATTTCAACAAAGTTCTTAACGGTTGGATTTAGCAACACGTTCTAACTCGTCCTTCTTCTTAATGGCATGGGAGTTAGATGATCCCTGTAAAAATACAAAAGAAATTGTTAGTGTCTGTAATAAAAAAAAAGATTTAGAAAGACAATTATTTTTGTAACCTCAAACATATGAATTTTATTGAATTAATATGCAGTTTTTGTACCCATATTAAGACTTACATGTTCTTTTGTCAATAATCTTTTTTCTATCAAAGAGGCATACTAACCTCGTCTATAACTGAATTCTACTCTTGACAAAGAAATTCAATGTTCAAACTTTGTGATAATCATTTCCATAAAATATAATTTTTTTGAAAATCTGTAGGTAGGTGTGCGAATAGGAGTGTGATGGATGCACACACAACATTCTATCTACACAAGATTAGATGGAAATTAGTTAGTTCTATCAAATCAAGCTAACATTTCTGGTTAAATTACCTTAGCAGCATTGATCAACTCATCAGCCAGACATTCAGCAATAGTTTTAATGTTTCTGAATGCAGTGTCTCTTGCTCCAGTGCACAGAAGCCAGATAGCCTGGTTCACTCTACGGAGGGGGGACACGTCAACAGCCTGTCTTCTGACAGTACCAGCACGTCCAATTCTTGTAGAGTCTTCTCTGGGTCCACTGTTAATGATGGCATTTACAAGGACTTGGAGAGGGTTCTGCAAAAAAAAAAAGGTAATTGTTGAATAAAAGATTTTTTTCTTTAATTTCAAAAATATCTGATTAAAATTAAGGTACATGTGTATTTCAAATTTTGATATAACCAGTGCTACTTGTTCAAGTGACATTCTTGTTCAAGAAACAGTTGAAATCGTACTGACTTTTTCATTCATAGTTCAGAACAAGCGAGCACTGCTTGGAACATGTCTCAATCACTCTGTGTTTCAGAGAGGGCAAGTTCCTATCATCATTACTATGAGTACAAATTAGGTATATGTACATGTATCTATTGCTTGAAGTGGTATTGGGATAATAACTACAATGCACTGGCTAAAAGTGTTTCTAAATTGACAGAAAGAAGAAAGGTCTGGTAACTGTAACTAATAACGATGGCATTTACAAGAACCCAGCAAACCACAGTTATGATCTTAGTATTTTACAATCTCATAGAAAATGTGGTCCAGGTCATGATCCTACTTATTTTTTCTCTTATACATGTACTAACGAAGGCCCATCAATGTCCTGATATGCCTCCAAGTGAAAAGCTTTAGTCTCTTAGATACCACAATTCATGTCTCCATATTGAAGGTGTCAGACCTACGATCTAACTTTGCATATGACCAATCATACTAAATTCTAATAGAAAATTTTTAATATAAAAGGTCATAGTTCAGAACAAGCGAGCACTGCTTGGAACATGTCTCAATCACTCTGTGTTATCAGAGAGGGCAAGTTCCTATCATCACCACTATGACTAGCAATAAGGGCAAGGCACATGTATTGCATGTTGGGGATGGTACTGAAGGTTATATTGGTGACTATATTACATATCATTTCTCTTATAATTTTCATACTTAACACGAAAAGGATGATAACACAAAATGATGATGAGAAATACAGTGTTTGGATGGGAAAGAAAAGAACAGTAAATTCAGAAGACCAGTGGAATAATGGAGTGGTGGGGAAAGCAGATTGGATAACCTATATCACCACAAAATTCAATTAAAACAAAATGACCCCTATTGAAATGTCTTTTGACAAATTTTCCTTTTGATAAAAAAATCATCATCTGTCACAGTGAAATGTTGTTAAAAAACAGATTGTAGTTGTGCAGGACATTGTTTAAAAAATTTTTTTAAATGCTTAATTTATTTGTAGAAAAATTGACAAGACATTGTATATCATCATATCATAGTTCAGAACAAGCGAGCACTGCTTGGAACAAGTCTCAATCATACAGTGTTTCAGAGAGGGCAAGTTCCTATCATCACCACTATGACTTAAAGAAGGCATTGCTGAAAGAATATATCACCAATGATATACATCACACCTTGACTGTGTATAATACAATTTTTCAAAAGAAGAACAGAAAATTTCAAGCTGAATCTCTGCAAGTGACATAGGGAAATATCTCAATTCGCTTCAAAAATATTTAGTCCCACCTCAAGGCATAAATGAGTCTTGGACCAAAAAATTCAAATTAAGCCCTGTTTTGTCAATAAGATTTTATTTTATTATCGCGCTCTTCTACCGAACTCTGGTGGTTATTAGATTTTGATGATTGAACATCAAAAAGCAGTTCAAAATTTGTTTGCATAATGAGCACTTGGGTTCTTCCTGAAGTTTTGAATGAAACGAGTTTGGAACTTAAGGAAATGCAGTTGGGAGATTTAGGTTATGAAGAAGTCTATCTTAAAACTATGCCTACATGTATTTCATGATCATTTCTGCAATTTCTTACTACAATGTACTGGTTTTTCACCAAGTCAGCAAATATATAATAATCACTAGAATTCATTTCCAGAGAAACATGAAAAGGAAAATAACAATTAAATGTTCACACAGTTGTTTAACATTTCCAATGTTTCGAAACTAAACTTATGTATGCAATATATCATAGTTCAGAACAAGCGAGCACTGCTTGGAACACGTCTCAATCATACAGTGTTTCAGAGAGGGCAAGTTCCTATCATCACCACTATGACTTAAAGAAGGCATTGCTGATAGAATATATCACCAATGATATACATCACACATTGACTGTGTATAATACAATTTTTCAAAAGAAGGACAGATAATTTCAAGCTGAATCTCTGCAAGTGACAAAGGGAAATATCTCAATTCGCTTTAAAAATATTTAGTCCCACCTCAAGGCATAAATGAGTCTTGGACCAAAAAATTCAAATTAAGCCGTTTTGTCAATTTCTTGCAATTTTTTACTACAATGTACTGGTTTTTCACCAAGTCAGCAAATATATAATAATCACTAGAATTCATTTCCAGAGAAACATGAAAAGGAAAATAACAACTAAATGTTCACACAGTTGTTTAACATTTCCAATGTTTCGAAACTAAACTTATGTATGCAATATATCATAGTTCAGAACAAGCGAGCACTGCTTGGAACACGTCTCAATCACTCAGTGTTTCAGAGAGGGCAAGTTCCTTTCATCATCACTATGACTTTAATTAATACAAGAGGCTCCCAGGAGCCTGAATCGCTCACCTGGTCTTGATGTTGATCCTATACATTTGTAGAGCTAAATGAGCTGAACATTTAAGCAAGCAACAGCTTTTCTCTACCTGCAATAGTTTTCATTCTATAGGCCAAAAACACCATTTTTCACCTATAAGGAGCCATAACTCCTATAAGGAGTCATCTGACAACTTCGACCCTATGGAGACTTTTGTAGGGCTAAATGAGCTGAATATTTAAGCAAGCAACAGCTAATCTGGATCTGCAATAGTTTTCATTCTGTAGGCCAAAAACATGAAAAATCTCTTTTTTCAGGGGCTGTAACCCCTATAAGGGGTCATCAGACAACTTCGACCCTATGGAGAATTTTTTAGAGCTAAATGAGCTGAACATTTAAGCAAGCAACAGCTAATCTCTATCTGCAATAGTTTTCATTCTGTAGGACAAAAACATGAAAAATCTCTATTTTTCAGGGGCAGTAACCCTTATAAGGGGTCATCTGACAACTTCGACCCTATGGAGAATTTTGAAGAGCTAAATGAGCTGAACATTTAAGCAAGCAACAGATAATCTCTATCTGCAATAGTTTTCATTCTGTAGGCCAAAAACATGAAAAATGGCTATTTTTCAGGGGCCGTAACCCCTATAAGGGGTCATCTGACAACTTCGACCCTTTTGAGAATTTTGTAGAGCTAAATAAGCTGAACATTTAAGCAAGCAACAGCTAATCTCTATCTGCAATAGTTTTCATTCTGTAGGACAAAAACATGAAAAATCTCTATTTTTCAGGGACCTTAACCCCTATAAGGGGTCATCTGACAACTTTGACCTAAGGAGAATTTTGTAGAGCTAAATGAGCTGAACATTTAAGCAAGCAACAGCTTATCTCTATCTGCAATAGTTTTCATTCTGTAGGCGAAAAACATGAAAAATCACTATTTTTCAGGGGCCGTAACCCCTATAAGGGGTCATCTGACAACTTCGACCCTTTTGAGAATTTTGTAGAGCTAAATAAGCTGAACATTTAAGCAAGCAACAGCTAATCTCTATCTGCAATAGTTTTCATTCTGTAGGACAAAAACATGAAAAATCTCTATTTTTCAGGGACCTTAACCCCTATAAGGGGTCATCTGACAACTTTGACCTAAGGAGAATTTTGTAGAGCTAAATGAGCTGAACATTTAAGCAAGCAACAGCTTATCTCTATCTGCAATAGTTTTCATTCTGTAGGCGAAAAACATGAAAAATCACTATTTTTCAGGGGCCTTAACCCCTATAAGGGGTAATCTGACAACTTTGACCCTATGGAGAATTTTGTAGAGCTAAATGAGCTGAACATTTAAGCAAGCAACGGCTAATCTCTATCTGCAATAGTTTTCATTCTGTAGGCCAAAAACATGAAAAATGGCTATTTTTCACCTTTAAGGGGCCGTAACCCCTATAAGGGGTCATCTGACAACTTCGACCCTATGGAGACTTTTGTAGAGCTAAATAAGCTGCACATTTAAGCAAGCAACAGCTAATCTCTATCTGCAATAGTTTTCATTCTGTAGGCCAAAAACATGAAAAAATGCTATTTTTCACCTTTAACCTTCATCTGACAACTTTGACCAAATGAAGACTTTTGTAGAGCTTTTGATGCTGAATCAGTATCGTGTCCTCAGATTTTCTCTATCTCTTATACTTTTTGATTTATAAGCCAAAAACAGTAGTCTGACCCCCTAAGTCTATTTTTAGTAACGGCGGCCATGTTTTTTAACAGATCAAAAATCAAAACACAAGTTTGGTGCAGGACACCCTAAGGATCATTCATACCAAGTTTCATTAAATTCTGTTTGGTAGTTTCAGAGGAGAAGATTTTTGAAAAATTGTTAACAGATACGACGACGACGACGACGACAGACGACAACGGACGCCAAGTGATGGTAATAGCTCACATGGACCTTTCGGTCCAGGTGAGCTAATAATGTAATGACAATGGGAATGACACCATGACTGTAACTAAAATGTGCACTTAAATATAGTTTGATTTGAATACATTGCTTCAGTGTCACTGATGCATTTTTTAAAGACAAACTCATTAAAACATTTCACAATTTTTTTTGCATGGCAGTCTGAGCAAAAAACAGTTTGATAGATTATGATCAGTTTTGAAACAGTGTTTTATGCCTTGAAACTGTGTTGAGCAGAGTGTTTCACTTAGTGTTGGGCAATCGGTTTTATTTCATAATCGATTATCGGAAATAATCGAAAGATCACAATCGATTATGAATCGATTATAAAATCGGACTTAATTTTTCATGAAAATGATAGAATTTACTCTCCAAATTAATGTTATTCTCGGCAATATTTGCATAAATTCACATAAATCTATTATGTTTCGATTAATCGATTATTGATTTTATAATCGATTAGTAACATCTGCAGCACATTTCGATTAGATTTTCCGATTAATCGATTAATCAGAACATCAATAGTTTCACTCTGCTAAAACATTCTCATTGCATTAAAATTGCTGCTGTAGGTTGTGTCATGTAAACTTATTCCACATCTCATTATCTTTTACATGCAGTACATATAGAATTATTAAAAATATTTCAAAATGAAGGAAATATATTACATACATATCATAGTTCAGAACAAGCGAGCACTGCTTGGAACATGTCTCAATCATACAGATTATAAGAGAGGGCAAGTTCCTATCATCATTACTAGGACATATTTGTATTTTGTATCAGCAACACTGACCTTTTTTTAGCAGTTTCTGTGTTCATTTAACATTTTTGTAATATGCTCCGGAGAGGAGCGAAAATGGTAGAGAAGTCAATATATTTGTAGTACTACATGTATGAGCTGAATTTTCCTTAACGTTTGGTTTAGCATGCCTGTTTTCTTGAAATATCAGCATCTTATTAATGCTTTTTTCTATTAATATATAGTATGTCAAATAAAGCAAATAAATGACCCACAGGAAAAGCTACTTTGTTTTTATTTTCGAACAAAATAAATGTATAAAACTGTTCCAGGAAATTCTTCATGTTTCAAACATTTTTACATTCATCTTAGTTTGTAAAATATTTAAAGATATATTGCAAGTTAGGGAGAGTCACAGGTTAAACCTGCATCATATCAGTAGGAAAGTCCAATCAATCTCTACATGTAACATAGCAAATATCTCTTAAACAAATCTTAAGGTTTAATTTTGTTTCAACTTAATCAAGGCATATGTTTCTCTTAGTTTGAATTTGACAATATTTCAGTATTTTTTGGCTGTCTCTAAATTGACTCTGCATTTTGCATCTCCATCACTAAAGGTTAGAAGACCCAACACATCAAGCCTGGGCTTCGTAAAACATCTTAAATGGAGTATACTCTCTATCATAGTAAAGGAATCACTCAAGAGATTAAATGAGGAAATTCCTAAACTTTGTTTTATGAATCAAGACCCTTAGCAACAACTTAAATGACACTTTGATGTAAGTAAATCAGGAAAGTCATAGTATAATTTTGATAGAAACACCGACTTTTTTTAATATTTCATCTTTCACTTCATGGCAACCAATGTAAGCAAAACAACAACATTTTCCCAGAAAAAGAAATAACTAGAAACCTATCACTGCTTACATGTATCAAATCTAACCATTTTGAAATTTAACATGTTCACATATCATAGTTCAGAACAAGCGAGCACTGCTTGGAACACGTCTCAATCATACAGATTATAAGAGAGGGCAAGTTCCTATCATCATTACAAGGACATTTTGTATTGTGTATGGGAAACACAGACTTTTTTTAGCAGATTATTAATGGTAGGACAGTAGATCTTAATTATATGGATTAAATCACTATAAGCAACATATTGGAATATCTATTTCACAAATCTTTAGCTTTTACTTGCATCAACTTAATCAAGGCATATGTTTTCTTAGTTTGAATTCGGCACTCTTTCAGTATTTTTTTTTGCTGTCTCTAAATTGACTCCAATTTGCATCTCCATCACTAAAGGTGAGGAGACACAACCCATCAAGCCTGGGCTTCGTAAAACATCTCATATTGAGTATATCCTCTATCTAAGTATAGGAATGCCTCAAGAGATAAGGTGATGAAGAAAATCCTAAACTACCTTTGAAATGTTATATGAATCAAAATCAATAGCAATGACTTGAATGACACTTTGATGCAAGTACATCAGGAAAGTCTTAGTATAATGAATTTTGGTAGAAACAGTGACTAAAGGAATCAATGTTAGCAACAACAAAAAAATTCCCAGAAAAAGAAATAAAAAGAAACCTATTTCTGCTTTAATACCAGTATCGATTCCTAACATTTTGAAATTAGACTCATGTTCACAAATCATAGTTCAGAACAAGCGAGCACTGCTTGGAACACGTCTCAATCATACAGTGTTTCAGAGAGGGCAAGTTCCTATCATCATAACTATGACTGCCATTTAATGGATAGTTTATAGAATATAGTAAGGCCAAAAAAAAAGGTACTGTCACCCGACCCTACCTAATTTTTAACCCCTACCCTAAAGTTTTTTTTATCATTTTCCATTAAGCACTGTTAAAGTCACAAAGCTGCCCCCATAGACTCAAGGTAAAAAAAAAATTATATAAAAAAAATTATTTCCTACCTACCGACCCTAATTTTTTTCAGCATGTGACAGTAAACACACATACTTTTTTGTTTGGCCTAAGCACAATTTACATAATGGAACAATCTTTATATATCAGTAATTTGGAGATTATTTAAAAAGATCTCATGATAAATTTTTCCTAGTACCCAAGGCTTTATATAAATTTTATTCTGGACCATTTCAGAAGAAGGAACCTTTCTTAATCTTTTTATCTTTCAATCAAGTAAATAACCATAATCATTGAGATTAATTACAAATCTCAATTAGCCTTACCTCTCCTGTCAACAAATGAATGATGTCAAATGCATGTTTGACAATTCTCATGGCCAAAAGTTTCTTTCCATTGTTTCTCCCATGCATCATCAAAGAACAGACAAGTCTTTCAACGATTGGGCATTGTGCCTTTCTGAATCTCTTCATCTGGTATCGACCAGAAGAATGAGGCAGATACTTAGCATATTTCTCTTTGACTGCAATATAATCCTACAAAAAAATAAAGTGCACATGAATTAGCATAGATCTACTAAGTTGCAATTAAACACTTTTGGGTACCTCTTTCAACCATTAACATTAAAGATAGAAAAATACACATTATAATACTTACTACAATCAGCGCTCTGAAGATTTCCAATGGAAAAGGCTAAATGAGTGATGATCGATCCCAAACTCTTACGGAATCCGAAATAAAAAATTTGAACAGTACACCGAAATTCACCAAATCACCCTGGAGTTTTATCATTTCACCCCTTAGGGCCTATGAATACCATTCCTTACAAAAACTTGCGTTTTTCATTAAACCTATGTAAACCAATATAAATCATATAAACTAGATTTTATCTAGACTTCAAATTAATTGATTAAACCAGTATAGTTAAACATGCATTAATTTTTCAGGAGGAATTTTAAACATGTCTGCTTTCAACCAATTTACATACCCTGTTGGCAATGTGTATTGGATATATACAAAAAATTCCTTACACCCGTAAAACAACAATAACTTTAGAATTAATTATGCATAGTAAATGTGCATGTAAATATAAAAAGAAACTCACAGTTAAACTGATGTCACTGACTTGAACTTCATCAGAGGACCATTTCCCAAATAATTTAATTTCTGGCAGCTCTGCAACAGTAGTTGCTGGCTCATCCCATTGTTCAGTCATCTTGTACTGTGACCTGCAAACATAATTTCTAAATTGAATTGTGTACCTTACATGACCTTAAGCTATTTACAAATACTTTACATAACAGTCAAAGCAAGAGCAGTTTTTTTTAATATCTTATAACTTATATAAGATGCTATACCAGGACTTTGATCAATTTTACACTGCTGTATTAAATGATAACCCGAGTTTTTGACCCACTATTTGTCCTCCCGATTGCTTTTTCAAGACTTCATGAAATAGTAATTTTGGTAAGACATTCGTCAGCCCCAGTATAATATTCCCAGTAATTTGGTGAGTTTGCAAGACCTGAAGTATATGTAAATTTCTCAGATGAAAGTGTTGACTGATGGTTTATTGTCAAAATTGATCTAATGATTGTAAGAATATATAGTTCTGGATTAATTCGTCAAGCCATGTTGTTTTGGCACATAAAATGTCCTAAATCTCCAGCTTTTTCATTAAGGTTCCATCACATGTGCATGTTGGCTTTCTATGTTATGACCTTATTTTTCTGATCATTACAAAATACAGTCGAACCTCGATGTGTCGAACTCGGATTATTCGAATACTCGGTTTACTCGAACTATTTTGAAAGTCCCGGCAATATTCCCATTAACCCAATGCATTTTTACCTTTGATTACTCGAACTCTGATAGTTCGAAATCTCGGTTAAGTCGAGGTATGTTGACAGTCCCCACGCTTTGAAAACAATAGTAATTAACCCTGATTAGTCGAAGTCGACTTTTCAATTTCTTTGATGTCATTTTAATTGATTCGTGACCGCGCTGTATGGCTTCATAAGGAGTTAATCATGATCATGAGTTGTTTATTTAATGATGGGACACGTGAGTATTCATGTGAAACTGTTTGATCTGATCACCCAAGCGTTTTACACATCATGGTTAATTGTAATCTGAGGAGACGAATTTAATTGTTTAAGCCGGTATTATAATGATGTTTTCGTTTCAATACATAAATAACAATGATTGATTGTTATTTTTAATAAAATAAAATAAATCGGCGTCATCTCAAGAAGAAACCCAACTTAACTTCCACAATAACCATTGACTAACAACACACGTGTTAATTCGTTTCGTAACATATTTTGTATTTTCAATGTTTGAATATGGTTGATTGCATCATATGATGTTTATTCAAGATTGAAATAAATTTTAAAAAAATGTTTTATTTAATAATTTATTTCACAAAAATAGGGCATGTAATGGAACATTAAATGATACCCCGCCACGTTAATATCAAAAGTTCATAAAATTTGATTTCAAAGTGGCCTATCTCGAAAACTGTTTTTCAGATCATGCTGCAAATTAAACTTGACCTGTATTTTATTGTACTCAATAGCTGTACAAAATATCAATTGAATCCCATGACGTGTTTTCAAGTTATTGGTCGGAAACTCAAAATTTCATAAAATTTGATTTTTCAAAGTGGCCTATCTCGAAAACTATTTTTTGGATCATGCTGAAAATCTAACTTGACCTGTATTTTATTGTACTAAACAGCTGTGCAAAATATCATCAAAATCCTTTGACGCGTTTTCAAGTTATTGGTGGGAAACTCAAAATTTCATGAAATTTGATTTTTCAAAGTGGCCTATCTCGAAAACTATTTTTTGGATCATGCTGGAAATCGAACTTGACCTGTATTTTATTGTACTAAACAGCTGTGCAAAATATCATTCAAATCCTTTGACGCGTTTTCAAGTTATTGGTCGGAAACCTTCGGGGGACGGACAGACAGACGGACAGACAGACGGACGGACGGACAGACACCGAAAAAAACTGAGGGTATAACATAATACCCTGCCACTTCGTGTGGCGGGGTATAAAAAGTAATCTCTTGACACAATGGCACGTTTTCAAACAAACAAAATACGAAATACATCTAGACATGGAAGATATGTACATAAAACAAGCGACGGAAGGTTCCACTTCGAGTTTATTCGTAACTTAGATGAGTCGAACCTCTGATAACTCGAATACTTTTCAATGGTCCCCTCGACTTCGAGTTAATGAGGTTCGACTGTAAGACAAAAACCTAAATAAGTTTTTTACTAGTGATTTATACTCTCCTGAAGGGAGCACAAATGGTAAAGAATTCACTATATTTGATGTGTTATGAGCTGACTTCAGTCCAGTTTAGCACACTTGTTTTCCTGAACTTTCTGTGTCATTTTAACACTTTTTTCTTAGAAAATTTTAGACGTCAATAAACGCACGTGTTACCAACAAGAAAAGCAAGTTTGTTTTATACTCGAACAAAAAAATCAATAAAATCAATTGTAACTATGGGAGCATCACAGGTTTAACCTGCCTCAATTAATATATGGTAGCTTTGAGAGCCTGTAGCCCGTGCGGGGCCCAGGTGGCTAATATGCCTGCACAGCAGAGCCTAGCTTGTCATAAGAGGCGACTAAGGGTCTTGGGATTCTGGTGTCAGGTCAGTGCTCAGCCAACAGAGCGACCAGATGTGGCTAAATAGGGAGGCCCTTGTCAGCGGGGGTTGTCAAAACGGAAACCCTGACAGCTGACCATAGTGAGCCAACGTGTGTGGAGAATGCCACCCTTCATGCATGTAAAAGACCCCTTTGTGGACTGCCAAGTAGTGCACCTAGGCTAAATTTTCCAACTCTACCCACCTCTCCCCCATTTCCTGTGGTTCTTCAAAATTCACCAGTCCTTTGTTTCCCACCCCATCCCCATATTTCATTTATCATCATCATTTCATGATCATTTAATCATACTTTTCATGTTCATCGCCTGTAAAGCATTGCATGGGCGTAAAACACCAACTAACTCAGGTTAAACTTGCCGAAAATTAAAATAGTATTTCTATTATGGCCTTAACCCTCACCATAAACAGTCCCTGAGCAATGGACATTCCAAGTCTACTCATTCAAACATGAGTGGCTAATGGACGGACTTGAAAATGTATACCACTCTACGAGACCCCTATCAGGCCTGTCAAGTGTCACGCAGCTCGCGTGAGACTCACGCATTTAGTTTGCAATTTTGCGGCAAATTTCTTTGATCTTTTAATTTTTTTCCTTTGATCTTTCAATTTTTCGGCGAATCTCACGCATGCAGCTCATCAAAACTTGACAGCCCTGCCCTATGCTGTTACAGAGAGAAATGTTACGAACAATGTGCTACAGACGCAGATGCACACAAGGATGCTCGTGATTTCTATGTCCCTGCTCCGCGTTCCAGCACAGGATACAACATCTTAAACTTAATTTTCATGAAATTTATTCAAATAAAACCAACAACGACAAAAGAGTGGATTAGAAGATTTCATTTACTATGTAAATCGAATAAGAAAGGGTTAAACTGAATAGGAGTAATAGCGGATAGATTATTCCCCATTAAACTTTGACTTTCATTTTAAATCATTGTATATTTTTGATAAAAGGTTAAGAATTTAACGGCATGTTATTTTCATGCCTTACCCCGTGGGTGAACGGAAGTAGAAAAGACCGGAATTAGACTGGGGTTTCAAATTATTCTCGCAGGGGCAAAGGTTTTAACAACATGCAGATTAGTATCCTGTTAAAGTTCCGCTGTTCCAAAACTTTTTATAGATTTACTCTGAGAAAATTATAACTAGTTTAATTATCTCAATTTTACTATAAAACAAATAAACATTTTACCATGTTTCATGAATTCATTTTGTGATTTACTTTTTTACCATCTTTTTCTGATTTTTTTTTCATTTTAACGTTAAAGTTATTTCATTCATTAGAGCTGGAAATACTGAGAAAACTAGTTAGTTTAAACATGGAAGTAATATTGAGAAGGAAGAACCACTAAGCCAGATGAAACGGTTTATCTGCGTTACCGCCTATCTTATCGGAATCCTGTCAGAGAAAGCCTTTTCCCACCAAATTTTCAACGCTTATTATCTCGAAAACGAGTTCAGCAACCTAAGAATTTTTTAAGCTTATTTTATACCTTCACCTATGGTATATCCATCAAATATATAAATTTAGATCCCTTGTTATTTTCAAACTGACCAGCAAACATCCTTAATCAAATCCTTTTTATTCTGTCATGGGTTTTAACAGCTGAAAAGGGTTAATGCTAAACCAGGGGGTATCCTGAAATTAAATAAAATATATTGGAAAATTTAACTAAATGTGAATGCACAAATTGTATCATAGACCTGTACAATATTATTAGAATATATTCAATTTTAATATATTTAATATACAGGTCTATGATTATATGAATAGTTATGTAACACCATTTTTTATTTATGAATAAATTTGTGTTTTGTTCAAATGTAGGACCTGTAGATTCTCATAAAAGCAATTTAAGTTTAGTTTTTCATAATACAGATTTTCGTATTTTCAAGCTTGTCAAAAAATCTTAAATAAAAAAAAACATTTCATTATTGTAGCAGATTTTTCGTTTTGCAGAGAAACCTTCAAATAATTGAATAAATGTTTATACAAATTATTTAAATAAATTGACTTTACTTTAATCACTTAACTCCTCTTAACAACATTTAAAGTTTAAAATCTACTTAATCTAAGGCTTTGAATTCCAACTTTTGCCGATAGAATTGCGTGATTTCAATCAAAATCTCTATTATCCGACCACATCCGACCAAATACTCGTTAGTATCAATCGAACCGGCGTCATGTCTATTTTTACAGCGTATGTTTTTGTAATCGGAAGTCACCGGGAGCACAGGTTAAATGTGATTAAAATTAAGCAACATTTTTGAAATTACAACAAATTCTTATTTTAAACAGTTGTAATGACCATAATTTTTGTCCGATTTTGAAGTTTATTGCACCATTCCATTCGTATTTGAAAGCGCAAGTTTACGATGTAGATGTCCCACCTATGGTAATTAATTACAGTAGCGGATCCAGGGGGGTGTCACCCGGTGCACGTGACACCCCCCTGAGTTTCACAAGTATGGTTTCACTGGCACACTTTCTATATAAATCGATCGCACATGGCTAGCTACATGAAATTGCTAAATAAATATGCCATAGGTTAATTACGCTTGTGACAACACTCATTTTACCTTTTGTTAATTAAGTCCTTTTGATCAGTGATCGAAGTCATAGACCTGTATTTAATATACAGGTCTATGTCGAAGTGTAATTTTTTGATAAATTAATAATATACATTTTCAATAATGACATAAAAGAATCTCTTCAAATTGTATAATTTGTAAAAATCAAAATCTTTATTGAGAAATGACGTAAAGCTCTCGCATATGAAAAGTTCTGCATGAATTTCAATATTTTTGGAAATTATATATGAGCCATGATGGGTGTTTTATACTGTTCAAAATTTAATGAATTATAAATTAATTAGTTGCATTTTTGTATAAAAAAGACGAAAACTTGCCACCCTGAAACATTGTTTTCTTAATTGTACGTGTTCACTTGCATAAACGCAAAGAGATTCAATTTTTTTGTACAACCATAATCCATTAATGTTCTTTTTACGAATCTCACCAGGGACCAACTTTCTGGTTGTCAAAAACACGTTCAGTTTCGGCTAGAAAATAAGCCCAAAGCAGTGCTAAGTCTGGGACTGGGATGTGTGCCCCAGGTTGTTGAATGAGACAGCTCTGCATGTCATATTGAATACCGTGGTCGTCAGGCTATAATACGGAAAACCTGACGGCTATACATATAGTGGTGCACCGTATTGGGGAACATTCCTCGCACATTAAAGAACCCTGATGCAGGTTTGGCTACATTAATAATAGGACCGAAAGTTTCCCCATCTAGAACTTGGATTGTACTTTCATACCCATCAATCCTCAGTTTTCTTGTGGAAGTCGAAACTTTTTTCCCTGATTGCCCTTGAGTTCCTGTTTCCTCCATCGCTATTTCATGTTCATTATGTCACCCCTTTCATGTTCATCTCACTGATATAGCCGCCGAAATCGGTCTTTTTAGGAGATTTAAAAGAATTAATTTCACAACCTGCTTCTCAAGTCTATGATAGTCGAATGATAATTCTGCCACCATAAAAAGATCTATATACGACATTTAATTGCTACTTGAATACGTCTGTGCTTTTCCATGCCCTTTTCCATATTACCACTTTTAAAGCTTTGGTCATGACAATCCAACATACAATTTTACATTTTTTACGTTTGGGCTGAAAGGGACCGCTTCGGAGGCTGCACTTGTAACTGCATGAACTTTAATTATACTTTAACAAAAAAACTATATTACCGACTTTACAAAGGGAGAATTCTATTTTGTTTAATACTAAGCATGTTACAAAAAAATGTTGTTATCAGGGGTGATTGACATATTAATAGAATGATTTTGTTTCTTAATCTTGAACTTTATGACTTTACGTCATTTGGTGACACCCCCCTGACGAAATCCTGGATCCGCCCCTGAATTACAGGTGCTCTTTAAAGGTTAGCAATTTCATCCAATTCGATAAAAATCACGTGTCCGATAAGAGAATCCAGATGACGAATTGGAGTGGCGCTAACGCAGATAGTCACCAAAGGAATCTTATCGAGACAATGCTAATTAGATAAAATCCCAAAGTTTTGGTAGAAGGCTCTGCTGGTAACTAATATGTGATAATTGGTCGATGTAGTTCCTTCTCAATATTACTTCCATGGTTTAAATGATTAATCCCTAATTAGAGTACTCTAATTCATAGTTTTTTAATTAATCTAATTTAATTCATTATCTTATTTTATTAGTTTTTAATCCAGTTATTTCAATTTAATTTAATTTCATAACGGATTTTTATGTCACCTGCCGCATCGTCATGACCTTTTATACAGACGTGAATTTATTCGAATAAGAATATTTGTTTTCTTGGAAATTTTAAATCAAACTGTGCAGCTTCAGAAAAGACACATTTTGTCAAATACAGAAAGATTTTTTAATTATAGATCTAAATCTCTCATTGTCAATTCGCAAATAATACGCAATAAATGTCCCCGTGATAGGACATGTCGAAAATTTATCCAGAAATGATGCAAATGTAATTGTTTTCATAGGGATTTTTTTTCAGAAGTTGCATCAATTTTGGCTCGCCACTGCACATGCATACGACATTCGTAAATAGATTCCTACTTAAAGATGTTGATAATAATTCGAGACTAATTCAGTCTTTCAAGTACCACCATAAATTCTGTCCCTTAGCAATCAAACAATTTTTGATTGTAAAGAGAACATTCCATCCTGAACTTATATTGTTGTTTAAAGCAAACACATCGAAACACAATACCCTTGAAAAAATTGGCCGAAATTTATTAAATGTGTAAAGAGTTGAACATTTTGTTTAAATCTTTGAACTAACTGAAAGTCTCGGTTTTGTTAAACTATTTATAATTTGATACTTACTTTGAAATATTAATTGCCCTTTTGCCCTTGTGTCATTATTTAACACAACATCAAGTAAATTGGTTTTTGTGATGGTTTGACGTGTTGTGTCGGAGTTAGAAATTTGATGTTTTACATCACTTAGTCGATAGATCGGACAGTGGAGAAAAATATAAAATATCTTTGCTGAGGATAATTTCTCCATTTTTATATTTCAATGTAGCGTACACTTATTACACATCTAATATTTGAGAGCCCATGCGTCAACTAGAAATTAAACACAAATTTTTAGTCAGGCGAATATTTTTAGGCTCAGGGATGAATTCCCTCCTCCATGGCCAAGCTATTTTTTGTTTTCTATTTGTCTCATCCATGGCCAAGCTATTTTGTTGTTTCTATTTGATTCTTTTTCAATTTTGCGTTTGATGACAACATCATCAAATTGTACAGATTGTACAGGTTTTTTATTTTGGTTGGTATATATTTTTCCGATCAGAGTTAAATTTTCTGTAAGATAAACTGGTGTTAGCGGATCGAAATCTTTTCTGAGCAATATATTCTTGTCAATTCGTCTCAATTTTGTCTTTGTCAATTCGTCTCAATTTTGTTTATGAATATTATATCATATCGATATGTATTACAGTGTTCTCCCCATGGCCTTTTAGCATCTTGGCATATGATGCTATCTGGTTCAAATGTGATGTGCTATCTGAAATCTTCCCAGATATGTTGCACAAGGAATGTGATGCTATAATTTCAAAGCAAACGTTGCTATTAAGAAAACTGAAAATACCAGGATGCTATTAAAAAAATTCTGGGGTGATTAGGGGAATATGGACTTGAATTTCACCATCGACATATCTCTCTGAAATCTATATTATTGGACCAATACGCAAAGGGTTCCATTTAACAGACAACATTGGCGAAAAAAGTATACACATTCAAGCTATAAAGTCTTTTTAATCAAATACAATAAACAGAATCCACGCCTGGCATACGTTGTGCAGCCTTAAATCGAGGTCTTATTCCTACTATTAAAATAACAGATCCTAACAGTTTTATTGTTATATTTTTAAGTACTTGTAAATAATTGCTATTGACTATCTTCAGCGTGCAGCTGTCGAAACATATAGCAAAAAAATCAAACAAAGTATCCTCCGCTATTGTACATGGGATAATTATCAGAATAACCATACAGAGAATCGCCATAAGGATCTGATCTGAATGGGTTTACTCCGTTAGAAAATCTGTACATGTTGGCAAATCTTTCATAGTCATACGACATTGATGAAATATTACTGTCCTTTGATGGGGATCTGTATCGTGTTCTTACTTTTCTTCTAGCAAGCTTTTGTTGGTGACTAGAGAAAAAAAAATATAAAGCTTGATTAGTAATAATAAATTAATTTCGTCCAGAAATCGGTATCCCTTATCCCACAAAATCAACGAAAGAATGATATATTTTAAAAAGATTATTTTACTTGCTTAAAGCTGTTTATATAGATAACAATACGATGTTTTATAAATGTACACGACATATTATAATCGTCAACGAAACAAATAGATAGGTACCAATTGGGACATTCGAATGTCAAACGTCCGATAGGGCTACACGAAGAAACAGACAACCGCTGAATAGCAATCAACAACGCGAACTCAAGTCGTAACGGGCGTGAACTCAATTAATGCTCCGGAAGGGTAAGCAGTTCCTGCATGTTCCTAGATTTGGACGTGCGCGGGAAAATCAGGGGCGGTAACACAAGTCTAGTTGCAACGCAGCCGTCGCGTTGCTTACGGTTAATTCAGCGTGTCAAATCCGGTAAAGGATGACAAAAAAATTAAAAAAACCATGACAAACAATTATCTGCACTCATAAGATAGATTTAAATCCCATATTTGTCTTGGAGCACATGACGTCTTCAATAAAATTTCTGAAGTGAAAACACCAATCGAGGAGTAACACAACCCTATGTTATCAACTTAGTTTCAGACTCTATCAAGGTAACCAAGGCCAGTCCCACAAGCTCTGGAATAACGAATCGGTTGTGGTATGCAAACTTTTTAAGCTGGAGCGGACCGAACGGAACGTTGGTACACAAGAAGGAAAAGTTGACGATTGGAAAGTTGGAGTCATCCTGTTTATCATAGAGCTTTGTTGAAAGTCTTTATGTGTGTTTTTTTTTCGAGGTGCATATCTAAATATGAAGAAGACTTCCTGTAATCCGAATTGACCTTTATCTTAAGTTTCTGGGTGTATATATATTCTAGAAGTGATTAGAATTCTGTTTCATATAAACGAGGAAACAAATCAGCAAGTAAAAGTGCGCAATTGGTGCCTATTGGAATGTCGACAGTTTGCTGAATAGACACATTAGATTTTTTCTTAAAGCTGCTGATACCAATTATCTTACCAAGTGTTTATAACTAATGTTAAAATCAGAATGATAAACAGGAGCAATGCAAGCACTGCGACTATTACACCAACAAGGGTCTCTGAAAACAAACGTTAAAGAATATTAAATAGGAAATAAAGGTAACAAAACAACTGAACTCAACAAAACAAGAAAGACATACCAGGGAATTGAAGATCACAATGGTACATGCATTTCAAAAGAAAATGGTGAAGGGGGTTAAACGAGGTTTTATGGCACCAAACCTCCCGCTTTCATTGCGGTTAATTAAGGTACAGTAACAAAATAATGATAATGAGATGATTATTTCAGTAAAACAAACATCCCAAAACTAATTGAACAATCTGAAATTATTGTAAATCTTGCTAACAGTGGCTGATATCGCAAGATAAAAACAAATTAAGACACGTATGAGACCAATGCTCATATAACCTTGCTCCAAAAGCCGAACACGTAGACAACTGTGTTAGGTAGAAAAAGAATCTGAATAAGATATGTACAAGATCTGACATTTCGAATAGGCTGTGAATTAAACATCCCATATGCTAGATATATGGGTGAGTTACTTTTCAGATTAAGAAAACTAATAATTTGAAAGTTAAAAATCGTCTCTTTTGTCATCTCTTTTTGCACCGAGATGACCACTGCGGAAGAGTAAGTATGATTAAAACCAACAAATGTAGTTTTGTTTAGAATGCTAGGATCCATCTACACTGTAAACATTTCCAAGTAAGAAGATTGATTCTTTATAAAATGCGTTCTCATCTAATTTTTAAAATTCTCATGCACATTTTTAAGCTTTTTTCGATCAATTCTTGCCAAAATTGCTTAGCTGAGCAAAAAATCAAGACAAAAACACTCTCTTTTGAATAAAATTGTAATTTTGTTTCCAGATGTACCTTTTTTGCCTACCAAAAAGTACGATGACTTAGCATTTGTTTGGACATTGTATGCAAAAGTGATGTGTTTTAGTGGCTAAAAAATATTGAGAACACGATTTGTGTAAATAAAACCCGAGTCAGCATTTTTCGTAATTTTCTATGCAGATTTGAAAGTAATAGTTATATTTTTTTATTTTCAAGTCCGTATGTTAGCATTCCGACCAGGTGTATGCAGAATCATTTTAAATATGTTGAAACTTTGTTTTACATGTCCGTATGCTAGCATTCCAACCTGATGTATACAGAATCTTTTCAAATATTTTGAAATTTTGTTTATCAGGTCTGTATGAAAGCATTTCGACCTGGTGTATTCAGAATCCTTTTAAATTTGTTGAAATTTGGTTTCTCAGGTCCATATGCCTGCATTCCAACCTGGTGTGTGCAGAATCCTTTTGATTATGTTGAAATTTGGTTTCCTGGGTCCGTATGCTAGCATTCAGACCTGGTGTATGCAGAATCCTTTTAAATATGTTGAAATTTTGTTTCCCAGGTCTGTATGCTAGCATTCCGACCTGGTGTATGTAGAATCCTCTTAAAGACATTTAACTTTTGTTTGTCAGGTCCAAATGCTAGCATTCCGACCTTGCGTATGCTGAATCACACGAAAACAGTTTATGTCTGGTCTCTACATATGTAGCATTCCAACATTGTACACACAGACGTACATGTACGTGATATTGTTTTAGGCGTGTGCAAAATCATGAGAGAACTTGCATGTAGATCATTTTCAACATTTATAATCTTATCTAGAAATGATAAGTGAATAGCTTAAATATATACGGACTCAATTATCTACTAGTATTTGACGTGCCAGGGACAGCAAAGTTTAAACATGCATAAGGAAGTCTGAACCACCTAGAGTAACCAATGCCAGTGGTTCTTTTTTAAGATGAATGGATGTAGATGAGTTTGTTAGAACATAAAACAATGTTCAATTTAAAGCAACGAGATAGCGTTTTTGGTACCTGAACCTAGCAATAAATTTTACTCTTTTTTTCAATTTCACAAAAACTCTTACTTTAAATAGAGTAAAATAAAGAAACTACCAAAACTACCGAACTGGCATGGGATATACAATCTGAAATGTCGAAGACGAAAAGACAATGCATGGCAAAGACACGACGGAGAAATTGAAGCTCGCAATGGTCCTGACATTTCAAAAGAAATGGTATATTCACAAACGTTTATGGCTTTAGAACCTCCCTTTTTTATTGAGATCGTATATATTAGTGTCTGTCTCAGTCTGGAACTATAGCATTAGTGAGATTGAGGGATACACAAAGTTAGTATATAACACGTTTGACACACACTACCATTTAAAAAGAAACTATTTAGAGTTTGCTACAATTTATTCTAACGGTACGAAAGTCGATCATTAATGTTAAAAATATTACTGGTTGAGATTTTTTTTAAAATAACAAACTTAGTGTCCACAAATGGATGTTAGATAAATTCAGAATATGGAATCACCAAATGCAAATACAAATGCTTGCTACATGTTCAGACACGTGATCCTTCTATTTTCTTAATATTGATAAGACGTCTGTGCTACAAAAGTCTTCCCACTTTTAATACTTGGATTATAATTAAGTGCAGTCTTTTTAAAATCTTGGAAGAGCGGCTTCTATCCATGGATTCCTATACGATATCATTTCGCTTCTTTTCTTTTTTAACCAATGAATATATGGCAGGTGAATGACATAGCTTGGCGTTGTAGTCGCATACGGACTGAAATGAAAAGGGAAAAAACATGATTATAATTTCCACAGTAGGCAGTATGAATATTTGCAAACGCTCCTATCATAGTGTAAAAGCTGTGATTACATAACAAACAAATAATACAATCGCATATTTTGGTTTAAAATAAATGTACAAATTTCTTCCTCATATTAAATATAGATAATTTTTATGCTTTCTATGACAGAAATATTCCCAGACGACCTTTACATCGTATAATAATATTTTTTTAATAATCTGTGTCAAGTTAGAGTACTTTACATCTTTCACATTAAAATTAAAACATTTTTATAATAACCAACTAAGAAGATTATAAGTCTTTCCAAAATATAAAGCGATTTTACATTTTCAAATTAACATTTCCTTCTCTTCGACAAGGGACAAGCCTGACTAGCTCTCCTGACTCAAGTGTCTGAAGAATGGGCTATCTATTTGACATTGAAAGGATCACAAGATTAATAAGGGGTCATCTGATAATATGGTTTAACCTATCAGGGCAATAGCTTAACTATTACTGTACAATTCTACTCTTTAATAATTGTCATAGGCTGAAAAGCAAAGTAGTGGGGTGACCATTTGTTGATTCCTACTCTTTGCGGTGTGGTGCAATTTGGTCAGCTGGTCGGAATCCAAATATAAAAAAAAAATACTTTCAAGTGTAAATAATGAAAGAAGAATCCGGACAGAATTATTATTTATCGTACCGAAGTTAATGTGTCACAAATGAAATGACCAAAAACTGCTGGCACCGATGCCCACCCCCCCCCCCCCCCAATCCAAACTAATGTTACATGGTAACGAAACTAAAAAGAAATATACGCTTACCCGCAAGATTGTTGTCAACGAGTGTTGTCAGACAGGACAGCATTGAATACAGGTACCCATGCACGCTTTTCTTGTGTGGTCAGAGTGGAAGACGGTCAACCTGCTGCTCGTGCTCCACGTGCTGCCACCCGGCCGATTACATATAACACGAGTTTTCAAAATATAGTGCAAATTCTTCTCAAACTATCAAACTCTTTGTATATTAGGAAATTAACGTTAAAGAGATCAAGAAAATTGTGTTTGTTGTTCTTAAATGACTTGATAAAATAGTGCGTAGAAATTCAACGAACTACATGTAGATCTATTATTTACATTACACCATTAGCACTTCATCAATGTTTACAAACACGGAAGAGTGTTTTGAAAAAGGATGGATTTTGTAACCGATTATTCAGCACCGTACAACAAATGAAGTCAAAAGGTAAGTAATATTATGAATTAACTTTTGATGCTGTCCTACTGATGCCAATACACGTCATTGTGAAACATAAATATAACTTTTTACTGGACACCATATCCTTGTTGACATCGGGTCAGTGTACTTTTAATTGGCACCTGTAACATGTTTCTGGGTGTTTTTTTGTGTGTGTGAAGTAATTGCAACAAGCAGATTATTTTAGGATTTTATGTTGAACTAAATAAGATAAAAAATGCCTTTACCAATTATAGTTTCGTGTTTGAATAACTAACATCAACAAATTCAAATCACAGGGGTGGAGGTAACTTCCTTTAAATTTATAAAAGTAGGTACATATGTGCAGCTCTAAAGTTTTGCCTTTTCGGGTGCTCAATATGTGAAAAGGGTGGAAATTTCAGATGTTGCATATATGATAAGGTTTACTTTTCACAAATGTCATATATATCAGTAGAAAAAGAGTGACCGAGCATCCACGTTTCGCCTCCTTATAACCCTAAACTGTACACGCATGTGATAACTTTTACCATTCAAACTTTAAATTCAAATGAATATCTAAAAAAAAAAACATGTCAAGTTTAAGCATATTCTGTGTAATTTCAAATGCATTAAAAATATATGAATGGGTGTCTTTTTTAAGCAGGCCAATATATGAATATGGTGGATATAAAATTTCTGGGCCGCCATCGAATTACCCCCCCCCCCCGTATTCAAATAAAATTTGGTTCTCTTTTCACAAATCAGGTTATTATGCTGTTAATCGCAAAATATGCATGTGTAACTTGTAACAATATAAAAAAGAAAATGTAGTTTTTAATTCATAATTTCTCGAAAGTTCTTCTGATTTCCTTTTTTAAATTTTAAAAGGTTTTCACTGTGACTAAATTCAAAGTGAAAATGATGAAAAATTGCCAACATACAGGTTACATTAGGGACAGACCATTTAACTTGAGAGGGAGGCTCGGTTTTCTGTTTTGGTCAGAAAACTTTGTTTCCGCGCGATATTTATTTTTCGAAGGCATTGTTACAGAATATTTTTTTCATTATTAGCATTATTTTATATGGCAAAAAATCCTTCTTCAGAATTTTTTTTTCTTACCCTGAGCTGCCAAAATATTTTTTTCATTAAAAATTATTTTCAGAATATATTTAGGAAAAAAACAAGCCCCCCCCCTTCAAGTTAAATGGTCGGTCTCTTCCGTAAAAGGCGCTTGAGAAACAATAATTTTACGTAATTTTTTAACTTCAAGTATTAAAACAGTAAAATTACTAATATTATATTCTTTTCTGTTCCAGAAAGACGCAGTCACAGTTGTTGCTTTAAATGATTTTGACACCTTGACTAGAAAAAGTGATTTAAAATAAATTTCAGAAACTTTCTAACGATTTGAAATACGAAATATAGATGCTCCCGGCGATAATTCACTTGTTAATTATATCTAGAGTACAGATGACTTTTCTGAAGACACATACATGTAGATACACTGTAAGGAGATTCGGGCACCGTGCAGAACATCAATATTTATTGAACGCATTCAAGACGAACTACGTTTGTGGAGTCAACTTTGTGCGCGACGTCTTAATAATTTTACTTTTTCATAAATATTTACTTTACTTATGTTTCTATGAAAATAATTTTAATAAAAACTTTATTCATCTTTGAACAGTGACCATTCCATAGTGCAACCATATAATAAACGACAAATAAGGACATAAAACAAAAATATTTTTGATATGTTGGTGCAAAAACTTTTAAAATCCGTTTAGAAATGACTTCAGAATATATTTTTTTTAATTTAACATAGAAATCAATAGAAAAAAAATTAGGTGACCGAATACTTTTGCATATATCTGTAGAACAGTCTAATATCTAGTGGTATTCAATTATCTCCCCTGCAGAAAACAGCTAATGTGTTTTTAAATTTTTAACGATGACAACAACGATGGCGACGGCATATAAACAATCTTCAATTTTCATTTATTACGCATGGATTTGACTACTATCATATACGTTGGACATGTTATGTTATTAACGAATCTTTTCTGTTGCGTAAACAGTTGTTTATAAGGTCAACAAAAGTGCATATTTTAACAAATCGAGTGAAACTTATTGGCCGTTGGAAAAAAATAAAATGTCAACTCAACCTTTAAAAAATCGCACAAGGCGTAATACCTGCAGTACATTTTCGAAACTTGTGGGAATGTTAGGTTATTACCTTTTCTTTCGACAGATATTAGTTTGAAAATTATATTTTACTGTTATCATATAACGATCCATTTGAATTCAATGTGTAACTATGAAAAACTTTCAAGGGACACAACCAAGTTCTATCTTTAATAAATTATAAACATGATAAATGGGAGGCATTCCTATTTTTAAAACGGATGACTGAATATTGAATTGGACATTTACTCCAATACAATGCAAATTCACATACTGTTGATCCCAATTTACGGATACCGGTCAAAAAGGTAAACATGTTCTATGACATAATCGAATTCAACAGGTAAATCGTGTACTTTTAAAAAGAAGGTTGTCAAGACGGACTAGAAAAATAGGTCTTTTTCTTAATTTTATTTTGGCTTTACCTCTTGCAGTACATGTCTGAAAATTTGCAGATGGGAAGATATACATTTAAACAAATAGTGTGATTTTTTTCAATTTTTTATATAAAAGTTAAAGTTGTGCGATCCATTTCAGTTTGCACCGTATGCATTTCATAAATATCCACATAATAACATGCATTAAAATGCAATCTGTTACTTTTAAAAACTCTTTTTAATTCAAAAAAGTTTATTTTATCAGCATAACTTAAAATTGGAAGAAATTTTGTACTAAAAAGAACTTTTGATTCACTTGACAACCAGGATAAACATTCGAATTGACTTTCCTATCTTTTCCGATGAAGAGCTCACATTCTATTGTTTAAATACCACCGGTTTTCGGACTGAGAAAGACCCACTACAGCGTTAAGCCCGTCGGTAAAAGTAAACTAAAGAGCGCTCAAAACATGGGGTATGTGCTCCAGGTGATTGAATGATCTTGAATGGATTGGAGTGTAACTGTCAAAATGAAATCCGGTGTCTTCAGGATAAAATGCGGAAAACCTGACGGCTAATGAAAGTGCTCACCGCGTTGTGAAAATGTCAACACACGTTAAAGAACCCTGCTGCAGATATCAATTAGAATAGGACACGTAGGATCCTCTGGAGGAAGCTAAATTGCCCGATCCAACCCAAACTT
Source organism: Arcuatula senhousia (assembly GCA_963971305.1). Lineage (NCBI taxonomy): Eukaryota > Metazoa > Mollusca > Bivalvia > Mytilida > Mytilidae > Arcuatula > Arcuatula senhousia. The sequence goes on along the minus strand of OZ020311.1, from coordinate 32,665,680 downwards.
CCTTTTTCATGTGGCTCGTGTCCCTAGTTCCTCAATTTCATCTAACACTCGTTATGTTTGTTTTTATCACCCTATTTCATGTTCATCTTCCTGATATAGCCGAAATCGTTCTGCTTTTAGACGGTAAAGCAATAAATAACGAACTGTTTACAAAATTTAGGTTAGAAAAAATGGTTTGATAATTATTTTCTTCTTAAATGTAAAATATGAAATTAAATAATTAAGTAAATACATAGAGAAAAACATTAACGCCTGAAGTACTTTACCATTTATAATTCTTAACTTTTTGAACAGTTTGAATTCGATTTTCATCTTTCGAACTCAAGATGTCACTTTTGGGGGCTGTCTTTTAAAATGAGCACCACAACAGGTACATGTCATGTGGTTGCCCCTAGCTGTACAGTTACTTCATTATATGCATTACTATTAACTCTATTACATAAATCATTTTCAGAACATCATACATATACAATAAGTTGATCATAATTCTCCGACTATCTAAAATTATCTATATTTTATTTTTTCAGACCACTTATGAAGTCGAAAGTCAAATAGGTCCAGGCCCTTCCATCTGGATTTTAGAGACAGAGAAAAATGTGGATGTTTAAAGAAATAAACAGCAATAACCAACATGAATGATTCTATCGATGGTCCGGAATATCTTTAAAAAGGAAATATTATAAGAAAGTCGAAGAAATTTACCGACCTATGCAAAAATGCCACATAGTTTATTTAGATTTGGATTAAAGAACAGTTACTGTATTTTTGTGTACAATTTGTGTGTGAATCTGTACTATATAATTATACATTGTACAAGTTCAACAAGAGACTGAATTCAAAAATAAATTTATTGGCTTTATTTCATTGACATATTTTTATACCCCACCCAACGAATTTGCGAATCGTATAATGTTTTCACTTGTCCGTCTGTATGTGATCAATATTTCGATAACAGTTTTCGCAGAAATTAATAATTCAGGATTCAGGATACATTTGCAGGTCTGTCGATTATCAACTTGATGGTTAACAAGCTGACTTTTTTCGGTAAATTATTATGGTAACAGATTTTTCAGCAACTTTTAGTAGTACGCTTTTGATATTTGGTATGTAACTTGAATAGGTAGGGGTCCCATGTGGTGGGATAAGTTTTCAGGTCTATGAATCATCTACTTCCTGTTTAACAAGCTGACTTGAAAAGACAACAACGCTGACTTGTGACTCCTTACTCAAAATAGACCACTGTCCGAAATGTAGGCACATGGGGGTATGTGATGACAGTGCTCACTAAGGGACTTTCATTGCAGTTGGAGCAATATCATCATCAGCATTTGGCGGTTTTTTGTTTTTGTATTCGATTTGTTTGCAGAATATGCATTTGTCATTTAATATCATACTAGAATTTACTTCTCTTTTCTCTTGTTTCCCAGAAATTTCGTCAAACTTTCTTCAACACTACATCACTACGAGGAAGTACTAGTATTAAATATCGTCAGAACAGACAATATCAATGCAGTTTAACATTGAAGTATTAAAGAAACATTGACATGTCTATCTCAACATCATTTTTCTCTGTTTGTTGTCATTTTTTTGTTTTTTATCATTGGTCAACACTGAATCTTGTTGTGTTTGTAAGCAGTGATCTAGTCAAGAACTGAAAATGTAAATTTCGTGCAATTGTCAAATTGCAGATAAAAAATAATAAAACAATGTGAGAGTGTTAAGTCTTTATACATAATATATATTTATCAGATTTAATGTGACTCTACAGTACTAAAACAAAATCTGCTCATACCAAATTCGGAATGCCAGCACTCAGATCTTTATTAACAAGAATATGTACATTAACATCAGCATTCACCATGTTGGGATGATAGCATTCGGACCTGAAACCCCTAAATTATAAAAATAACACAGAATCCAGCAAATATTTAAACACCTAACCGGAATGTAAGCCCCAAAATACATGTATGTAGTATTATCATCTAGCAAACCAGATCGGGGGGCTGGCAATCCGCATACGGACCCGAAAACCAAAATTAAATAAATAATACAGAATCCAGCTTACGCAAGGTCGGAATGCTAGCCCACGGACTTAAAAACCAAAATCATGCAAATAACACAGAATCAGGCATACTCAGGTCAGACCTGAAAAACCTAAATCGCATACGGACCTGAAAAACAAAAATCATGCAAAAAATACAGAATCCAGCATACACCAGTTCGGAATGCTAGCATACGGACCTGAAAAACCAAAATCATGCAAAAAATACAGAATCCAGCATACACCAGTTCGGAATGCTAGCATACGGACCTGAAAAACCAAAATCTTGCAAATAATACAGAATCCAGCATACGCAAGGTCGGAATGCTAGCATACGGACATGAAAAACAAAACGTTTACAAATAATACAGAATCCAGCATACAGCAGGTCGGAATGATAGCATTTGGATCTGATGAGTAAAATAATAGATGAAAATACATAGTTTATGCATTTAACTACTTTTGGTATGCTGAAATCATCAAAACGGAGTAGCGAAAAATTGAGAGTGCAAAATTTATAGCCATTGTGTCAATTTTAGCATACAAAGGCTAAAAATATGCAGTATTGGTACAATTTTGCTTGATTGTTGTTCAAACGTCCTTGATGAGAATTTTAAAAATTAGATGAGAACGCATTATAATAAACTTACAAAATTGTAACTAGAGGCTTCCAAGAGCCTGAATTGCTCACCTTGTATTCAATGATACATATAAGATCATATAAGCTGGATATTTTTTTTTACAAAGGACTGCTACTCTGTGAAATGATAAATTTTAACGTTTTAAGGGAAGCAACTCCTATCAAGAAAAGTCTTACAACTTTTACCCCATTACATAATTCTTAGATCTTTACGTGCCTAACCATATGGAATTTAAAATTTTCGAATAACTTGAACAGTTTTCAAGATATTGGTTTTAAAAAAGAAAATTTGAAAAAAAATAACAATAATGAAAAAGAGCAATAACTCCTACAACCATTGTCAGATCTTCTTAAAAAGTTCAGGACAGGTAGATCTTGTAGTGCTGATCACTATTAATTCAAACATAATTTTAATATCGGTTACCATTTTTTAGCAATTTGAAAAAAAACCTGCAATTTACCCTTATGTTCTATTTTTAGCCTTGGCGGCCATGTTTTTTGTCCAATCAAAATTTCGAACGACAGTTTTGTAGAGGATATATTACAAAACAAACCTTTCAAGTTTCATAACATTTGGCCAAGCGGTTTTAGAGAAGAAGATTTTTGAAGTTGAACAAAAAGCTGTTAAAATGGTCCTAAGGAACGGTCTTACAACTTTGACTTAGTTACAACGTTTGTAGATCATGATGTGCTAAACTATATACAATTCAAATTTTTCAAATATCTGGCATAGTTTTCAAGATATTGGCCTAAAAAAGTGCAAATTTTGAAAAAATCAAGAAAAATGGCAATAACTCCTACAACGATTGTTGGATTTTCTTCAAAATTTCAAGGCAGGTAGATCTTGATGTGCTGATCACTTACACTCGAGACAGAATTTTGATATCTGTTACGGTTTTTGAGTAATTTGAAAAAAAAAATGCATTAATGATTGAAAGAGGAAGACATCTCCAAATTCCCAAAAAGTTAAGACTATGTAATTTGTGTAATTCTGACCAGATTGAAGATGAAAATCACTTTTTATTCTATTGTTCAAAATATAAACATTTAAGAGAAACATTTTATAATAAGATATTAAACATTTTTCAAACTAAAAAGCATATTTATTTCAAAAAGATATATGACATTAACTTTCTCTTAAATATCACTTCATATACAATACTAAAATTAACTTCCTCTTTCCTATCTGATGGATTAAATATAAGAAAAAACTAAGTTTATAATCTTTCTGTTTTATTCATATTATTATACTATAACTGTTATAAAGGTTATTGCAAACACAATGCATATAAAATCAACAAATATTATATGTTTTCATATAAATATTACATATATATATACAATAAGTATACACATGCAATGCAGGGTTCCCACGCCATCCTTGAATTCAAGGAAACCTGGAAAAGTCCTTGAATTTCATTTCAATGTTTAAAAACCTGGAAAAATCATTGAATTTTATCAAATATCCTTGAAAAACCCCGGAATTATGTAATATGCAGATTTGTTGACCATTTATAAAAAAGGCCGAAATATATTGGATTTTTTAAATTTTTGCAGACTATTTAAATCCTGGAAAATGCCCTCAATACCCTTGAAAAGTCCTTGAAAAACCCTTGAATTTTGTGTCCAAAAAATAGTGGGAACCCTGGCAATGGCATACATATTAATTGTCAGGTTAATCATGTATTGTATTCTTTAAGTCACTTTACATAGGCCTTAAACATCTATTGTAGTTGAATTTGAGCTAATAAATTTATTATTATTATCATTTTGTATTATTACTTATGTTGAAGATTTACAACACAAGTACAGCGGTTTTTTTTTGTTTTTTTTTTAAGAGAAATTGTGTTGGGTTTTATTTAATGTAAAAAATCAGGGAATAAACACCCCCATACTTACGTGTTGATGCTTGATCAAAAGAAATTTTGTTCGCTGCTACATCTGAAATCAGAAACGAGAAATATAGCAAGTTATAGTATGGTCTCAAATAACACAATTCAATGATATTGCAGATGGAGACTCTGGTAAATAAATGATGATTAATCAATCTATAATTAACCTTTGGTTGCTTAGAATGTTTTTAATTTTAATTTTGACCCACATTTGTCGATCAACGGTACCCCTTTGTTCAAGTTGAAATGCCGAAGCAACACAATTTTATTATTGCATATCTATGATGACACACTTTCATTATCGTCACACCTAATGCATGTATTTTTATGATTTTTCTCACCTAATTCAGTTGTGGGATTATAATCCCTACTGGTACTAGATATTACAGAAGATAGAAACGTTGTTTCTATCTTTGTATATTCTAATGCAGTACTTGAAGTGGTTTCAAGTACATGTGTAGTACCAAGGCTGCTTGGAGTAGCATAAGACAAGGTTATGCCATCTGATGTGCCACCAAGCCCTGTACTGACGCTTGGGCTGCTACCAGACGCTGAAGTGCTATAATCGACACCTCGCAAAGAAGTTGTATGCGTTCTTCCAGTAGTCCTTATTGAAGATTCCGATATTCCTTCTGTTGTCATCATGGTTGGTATGGGTGTTCCCTTTGTTGTCATCACAGTTGATGTCGATGGTCCTTCTGTTATCATCATGGTTGATGTTGGTGTTCCTTCTGTTGTCACCACAGTTGATGTAGGAGTTCCTTCTGTTGTCACCACGGTAGAAGTCGGTGTTCCTTCTGTTGTCACCACAGTTGATGTAGGAGTTCCTTCTGTTGTCACCACAGTGGAAGTCGGTGTTCCTTCTCTTGTCACCACATTTGATATCGTTGTTCCTTCTGTTGCCATCACAGAGGATGCAGATGTTTCTTCTGCTGTCACCACAGTGGAAGTCGGTGATCCTTCTGTTGTCACCACAGTGGAAGTCAGTGCTCTTTCTGTTGTCACCACAGTTAATGTTGATGTTCCTTCAGTTGTCATCATAGTTGATGTTGGTGTTCCTTCAGTTGTCATCACAGTTGAAGTTGATGTGTCTTCAGTTGTATTCAAGCTTGGTGTCGGTAATCCTTCTGTTGTCATCACAGTTGATGCAGATGTTACTTCTGTTGTCACCACAGTTAATGTTGATGTTCCTTCAGTTGTCATCACAGTTGATGTTGGTGTTCCTTCAGTTGTCATCACAGTTGAAGTTGATGTGTCTTCAGTTGTAATCAAGCTTGGTGTTGGTAATCCTTCTGTTGTCATCACAGTTGATGCAGATGTTACTTCTGTTGTCAGCACAGTTGATGTGGGTGTTCCTTCTGTTGTCACCACAGTTGATTTGGGTGTATTTTCTGTTGTCACCACAGTTGAAGTAGGTGTTTCTTCAGCTGTAATCACGCTTGTTGTCAGTAATCCTTCTGTTGTCATCACATTTGATGCAGATGTTCCTTCTGTTGTCATCACAAATGACGTGGGTGTTCTATCTGTTGTCACCACAGTGGGTGTCAGTTTTCCTCTTGTAGTCACCACAGTTGATGCTGGCGTTCTTTCTGTTGTCATCACGGTTGATGTCGGCGTTCCTTCTGATGTCATCACGGTTGATGTTGGTATTCCTTCTGTTGTCACCAAAGTTGATGTCTTTGTTCCTGGCGTTGCCATCACAGTGGATGTCGGTTTTCCTCTTGTTGTCACCGCAGTTGATGTAGATAATCCTTCTGTTATCGCCACAGTTGATGTGGGTGTTCCTTCTGTTGTCATCACAGATGATGTCAGCGTTCCTTTTGTTGTCATGATCTTTGATGTCGGTGTGCTTTTTGTTGTTAAAACACTGGATGTCGGTGTTCCTTCTCTGGTTATTACTGTTGATGTCTGAGTTCCTTCTGTGGCCATGACTGTTGATGTCGGAGTTCCTTCTGTGGTCATGACTGTTGATGTCGGAGTTCTTTCTGTGGTCATGACTGTTGATGTCGGAGTTCTTTCTGTGGTCATGACTGTTGATGTTGGAGTTCCTTCTGTGGCCATGACTGTAGATGTTTGAGTTACTTCTGTGGTCATGACTGGTGACGTCGACGTTCCTTCTGTGGTCATGACTGTTGATGTCGACGTTCCTTCTGTGGTCATGACTGTTGATGTCGGAGTTCCTTCTGTGGTCATGACTGTTGTTGTCGGAGTTCTTTCTGTGGTCATGACTGTTGATGTCGGAGTTCTTTCTGTGGTCATGACTGTTGATGTTGGAGTTTCTTCTGTGGCCATGACTGTTGATGTTTGAGTTCCTTCTGTGGTCATGACTGGTGACGTCGACGTTCCTTCTGTGGTCATGACTGTTGATGTCGACGTTCCATCTGTGGTTATGACTGGTGACGTCGACGATCCTTCTGTGGTCATGACTGTTGATGTCGACGTTCCTTCTGTGGTTATGACTGGTGACGTCGACGTTCCTTCTGTGGTCCTGACTGTTGATGTCGGAGTTCCTTCTGTGGCTATGACTGTTGATGTCTGAGTTCCTTCTGTGGTCATGACCGTTGATGTTGGAGTTCCTTCTGTGGTCATAACTGGTGACGTCGACGTTCCTTCTGTGGTCATGACTGTTGATGTCGGAGTTCCTTCTGTGGCTATGACTGTTGATGTCGGAGTTCCTTCTGTGGTCATGACTGTTGACGTTGGAGTTCCTTCTGTGGTCATGACTGTTGATGTCGGAGTTCCTTCAGTGGTCATGACTGTTGATGTTGGAGTTCCTTCTGTGGTCATGACTGCTGATGTCGATGTTCTTTCTGTGGTCATGACTGTTGATGTCGGAGTTCCTTCTGTGGTCATGACTGTTGATGTCGGAGTTCCTTCTGTGGTCATGACTGTTGATGTCGACGTACCTTCTGTGGTCATGACTGTTGATGTCGGAGTTCCTTCTGTGGTCATGACTGTTGATGTCAGAGTTCCTTCTGTGGTCATGACTGTTGATGTCGACGTTCCTTCTGTGGTCATGAATGTTGATGTCGGAGTTCCTTCTGTGGTCATGACTGTTGATGTCGGAGTTCCTTCTGTGGTCATGACTGTTGACGTTGGAGTTCCTTCTGTGGCCATGACTGTTGATGTCGGAGTTCCTTCTGTGGTCATGACTGTTGATGTCGGAGTTCCTTCTGTTGTCATGACTGTTGATGTCAGAGTTCCTTCTGTGGTCATGACTGTTGATGCTGGAGTTCCTTCTGTGATCATGACTGTTGATGTCGGAGTTCCTTCTGTGGTCATGACTGTTGATGTTGGAGTTCCTTCTGTGGCCATGACTGTTGATGTCGGAGTTCCTTCTGTGGTCATGACTGTTGATGTCGGAGTTCCTTCTGTTGACATGACTGTTGATGTGGGAGTTCCTTCTGTGATCATGACTGTTGATGCTGGAGTTCCTTCTGTGGTCATGACTGTTGATGTTGGAGTTCCTTCTGTGGTCATGACTGTTGATGTCGGAGTTCCTTCCGTGGTCATGACTGTTGATGTTGGAGTTCCTTCTGTGGTCATGACTGTTGATGTCGATGTTCCTTCTGTGGTCATGACTGTTGATGTCGGAGTTCCTTCTGTGGTCATGACTGTTGATGTCGGAGTTCCTTCTGTGGTCATGACTGTTGATGTTGGAGTTCCTTCTGTGGTCATGACTGTTGATGCTTGAGTTCCTTCTGTGGTCATGACTGTTGATGTCGGAGTTCCTTCTGTGGTCATGACTGTTGATGTCGGAGTTCCTTCTGTGGTCATGACTGTTGATGTCGGAGTTCCTTCTGTGGTCATGACTGTTGATGCTTGAGTTCCTTCTGTGGTCATGACTGTTGATGTCGGAGTTCCTTCTGTGGTCATGACTGTTGATGTTGGAGTTCCTTCTGTGGCCATGACTGTTGATGTTGGAGTTCCTTCTCTGGTCATGACTGGTGACGTCGACGTTCCTTCTGTGGTCATGACTGTTGATGTTGGAGTTCCTTCTGTGGTCATGATTGTTGATGTCGGAGTTCCTTCTGTGGTCATGACTTTTGATGTCGGAGTTCCTTCTGTAGTCATGACTGTTGGTGTCGGAGTTCCTTCTGTGGTCATGACTGTTGATGTCGGAGTTCCTTCTGTGGCCATGACTGTTGATGGCGGAGTTCCTTCTGTGATCATGACTGTTGATGCTGGAGTTCCTTCCGTGGTCATGACTGTTGATGCTTGAGTTCCTTCTGTGGTCATGACTGTTGATGTCGGAGTTCCTTCTGTGGCCATGACTGTTGATGGCGGAGTTCCTTCTGTGATCATGACTGTTGATGTTGGAGTTCCTTCTGTGGTCATGACTGTTGATGCTTGAGTTCCTTCTGTGGTCATGACTGTTGATGTCGGAGTTCCTTCTGTGGTCATGACTGTTGATGTCGGAGTTCCTTCTGTGGCCATGACTGTTGATGTCGGAGTTCCTTCTGTGATCATGACTGTTGATGCTGGAGTTCCTTCTGTGGTCATGACTGTTGATGCTGGAGTTACTTCTGTGATCATGACTGTTGATGCTGGAGTTCCTTCTGTGGTCATGACTGTCGATGTTGGAGTTCCTTCTGTGGTCATGACTGTTGATGTTGGAGTTCCTTCTGTGGTCATGACTGTTGATGTCGGAGTTCCTTCTGTGGCCATGACTGTTGATGTCGGAGTTCCTTCTGTGATCATGACTGTTGATGCTGGAGTTCCTTCCGTGGTCATGACTGTTGATGTTGGAGTTCCTTCTGTTGTTATCACGATCGAAGTTGATGTTCCTCCTGCTGTCACGACGTGTGTTGTTGTTTTAGCTGATAATTTAAAAAAGTTTTTCAATACAGATTTCTTTTTATTGTTTTATTTTTCTGTGTACCAATTTCACAAGTCTTATTTTCCTCTCATTTTGGATATTACTAGTATTCTTTTTAAGGTAGAACCATTAGCAAGGGTTGTCTTATTTCAGATCGGTATCTATTCAACATTACCCTGTATAAATTGCAAATTCTTATTTTCCAAACAGCCGACCACTTTTACAATACATGTATTTATTAGTACGATTATTTTTCAATTAGTTAGTTTTTAATTTCAGCAGAAAAACTCAGTTGATATTTATATTGTCCTTCTGAATATCTATATAAAACTGATGCCTACATTGTTAAGTTTGCCTTGGCCTCTTATAAAATAGTTTCATATTTCGAATGCAGTTTTATATGTTAGCGTTACTTTTTTGTAAGTATATATCTAGTAATTTGCGAGATGAATAATTCCATACCGTGGTTTATATGACATACTGTGGGTTTTTTTAAACTGTAGAAATGACAGTTCTTTTCGACCATCATCATTTTGTAGGATAAAAAAAATGTTTATTGGTAGCCTTTTTTCCACATTCCATTTGCTCTTGATGTCTTCTACAGTGTACGTTTTTTAAAAAGCACATTCTAGATATTGTTTTGTGAATAGTTGATTTGTGTTATTTTTTTAAATGTTAATGTATACTAAGTATTGCAAGCCTTGTTTGGTATTAAAAAAATGTAAAAAAAAGGTCACTCAAGGTTACAAGGTTAGATTATCATGCCCTATTTTACCTGAAGAGAAAGGAGTCTGGTTAGTGTCAGTTGATGTTATCAATGCGCCAGTCGTAGTTTGTACAGTTGTTTCGTACATTGACAATGTTGTGGCACCTGAAGATGCTGATAGAAAGTCTGTGGTTGGAGATTGTGTCTCTACTGTTGAAGCTTCGTTACTTGTGTTCACATTTGTAACAGTAGTTGAGTCGGGTATAGTTGTTTTGGATGTTGTAGATTGTTCATGAGTTGAAACAGATGTCTGACCTTGTGTAGAAGAAATGTTTTCTGGTGTTGTCGAAGATTGAGAAGGGTTATTGGTTGTTTTCTCACTTGAAGCCGAAGTCTCAAAAGTTGACAAAAAAGAAGATGTCTGCTCTTTCGTAGTGCTAATGGTTGCCTTAGAATTCGTTGACGTTAATAAAGGAGTAGTCGATGTTTCAATAGTTGGAGCGGTAGAAAGCAAAGACGTTTTCTGGTTTGTTGTATTAGATGTGACTCTAGCAGAGGACGTTGTAATTATTTTGTCTTCTGATGATGATGTTTCGTAATCTAAAATTGTAGTTGTACCAATAGACGTGATATCCGTCATTTGTTGTGTTTCGCGGGTTGACATTGTAGTTGTAATTTCGGTACTTTGTTTCGAGTTTGTTGCAACGTCGCTTGTAGACACGTTGTTTTCGTTGGTCGTCAGTGTTTCCTGGGTTGCCGGAGACAATGTACTTTCAGTTGTTGGATCAAATTTCGTTGTTTTTGGGCTGGTTGTAGTTGCATCTCTTGTTGTAACTCCTATATCTGTTGAAGAGTTACTTGATGTTGTAGTTTCTAGTGTTTCTAGCTCTGGCAAAGTACAATTTATTTCATTTGACGTGCCAACTGAAAGCAGATTTGAAATTTGAATTTACATGTTATATGTGGGTATTGGTTTAAAGGAGCAAACATTGAAGTTTAATTTTGATTTTCATATTGTAAACAAGTATTTCAAACTCCATTTAAAACTTTTTTTTAAATTAAAAAAAATGTGAAATGGACCTTAAAATTATAAAGTTTTCCAACCACCAAAATAAGGAGGATATATAAATCTCAATTGGAATGATCTCGCGATTCAAGCAACATCTTTATACATGAATACTCTACATGTGTTTTTTTCTAATTATACCTGTGCAAATAAAATTCAAAAAGGTTTCACAATCTCCGGTGAATGTATGGACACTGTCACCAGGTAGAAGAAGCTTGGCTTGACATGAAAATTGGTCGGGCTGACTATATTCTGAAATCGAAGAACACGATTAAGCCTTTTATTTTACGAGGCAATAGTTTGTTGTGCAGAAGATTTAAGAATTAAGAACATAAGTACAAGAGCTAAAATTTCTGTTGGATAAATAACCTTTGTATTTGAATCTAGTTAGAAAAGTTGATCGGTATTTGTTTTGTTAAATATGCTTGTTAATTCATCAGAAGAGTTTAAGAAATGAAATGTGGACATTAAACCTAGCTTTTCGGCCTTAGAACAGCTTTAATGTAGACAGAGCTGCTATATGGTGAGTGGAAATAAGTTAAACATTAAATTTTTGCTGTGTGCGGATTTAAAAAATATATCAAAATTTATTTGTCATTTTTTTATAGTTTTTTATAGCCTAGGTGTTCCCAAATACTCCTCGGTGTAGGTATATTTTGAATTCTATAAAGCTGCACAACACTAACAATAATGAAGTGCAATAATTAAAGGCATCTAACGTTCTACAAAGATTAATAAAAGACGCTTTGACAAAAGATAAAAAAAAATTGTTGTCAAAACATGTACATCTGAATGTTTGGATTAAGAGATTTACTTTCATTTTCCACCTAAAACCTCACCTTTCATATAAACTGCGGGAACAGAACTTCCACATTGGTCATAAAAATTCCCTGGACAGCCTGCTGTTGAACATGCAGTAGTTTGTAAGCTGTCATAAGTAGTCTGAGTGGCACAGAAACATGTTGTTGACTGCAAAAACATACAATTTTATAATTCCATATATCTATGTTAATATAGTGAAAAGAGATTTATGGATGAAGATAAAAAAGCGATGTCCTTATTTGTGTTTTCATTATCAAGAAACGTTTAAGTTATCTCTTGGAAGCTGCATTCTAGGTCATATTATTGACATTATTGATGAAATTCGCTTCATTCCAGCGAAATTTTTTATTTGTTCCGATGCTTCGTGAAATTCTTGCCTTATATATTTATCAAAATATAACCAACCTTGGACAGTTGAGTAGGTTATTGTACACCTAAAATTAAACACAGATGTGCAAGCCGTTTTGTACACTACAAAGTAGTCTCGAACACTAGTTCTCAATAGCATGGTATTTATATAAGCGGATTGGACGGCCCCTTCAGGTAAAAAAATCAAAGCTTACCGTAATTCCAATGTAGATATATTGCCGTGCACTACAAAAGTCTGTACACATTGCTAGATGTTTGTCAGAAGTTTGTTCGGGTATTGGCGTCTGTATATCCCACGAACCTGTTTTGCAATCTATTCAAAAGTAGAGTTAAAACAAAAACTTTGAATTAAACCTGTAATTTTGATTTTTAAAGAGGTTTAATAAAATTATTCCTCGAAATGCTTCTATTCGCGCCTGTTGGATTTTTTTGTGTCATATTATGTAAAAGATGTTCTTTGAAAACTCTTTTATGATTATAAAAGTTACCCTAATGTAAGGAAAAAATAGATGCAAATTTCTAAAACATTTTGTTTGGGGTTTATTACCTGCTAGCATTATGTACATAGGCAGCCCCGCGTAAACATATGCAACGTTTTCTTGGCATTGGTTTATGGTGTCAATGAAAATAGTTCCATAATCCAAAATTACTCCACCAAGACTTAAACATGTTGACTTAGCTGATGAAAACGTCTGCTGATCAACAGAGTAGTAATATCCTGAGTCGATGCCTAGAAAGTTTGAAAGTAGTAAATAACATATGAGAATATATATTGAGTAGGGAATTCCAAAAGCTGCCATTGAAAAATAAACGAATTACTTTAAATTATGTATCTTAATTAAAAGCAGCATTTTTTTTTTACTTTTCATAGAACATAAATACAACACTATCGATCAAAAGTAAAAAAAAAACCAAGAGCTTAGATTGGTTTGTTGGGGTATGGTTCACCCGTTGTGTCCTTTCAAAACCGAGTGGCTGATTTGTCGTCGACTACCTACCCTAGCTTCTTCCGGTGGGCTCTCCGGTTTCCTCAATCACACAGCTGATATCAATATTTGCAAACCATGTGTGTTGATAAGGCTGCCCAACCCTTAACAAACAACTGACGATTCTTTATTTAGAAAAAATATATATATAATTTTACGAGATGTGTTAACTAAATTAACTTCATATCTTATGCAAAGAACGCTTGCCCTTTTATCGACTGTAGCGCTGAACAATCTGTACATACTGTTCTAAAATGTAACTTGATATATACCTGTGTCAACACATTATATAATTTATTTCTTACCTCTAATGCATATTGCATAATAAGTAAGCATTATTGAAAGGATAACCTCAAATTCCATTTCATGCAAGCTATATTGTACACGGATTTTCTTTTAAGTTTTACATATTTGAAAACATTTTCCGCTGAGAATTTAAGTTAGTATATAGTACATTTTTTAAATTATATTTCATTATAACTTTTGGTGATAATTTTGATGTATATATTATTATCTTATGAATAAAATCATCGATCCTTAAATACATTGATACCGGTGCCTGTATGTGCTAAGAGCAGACCAGTAAATGGTAGACACCCCTAAATGATCAATGCCATTAAAAACGAATTAACATTTCTATTTGTTTTATTAGTGTACTAGTATTTCTTCATTTTTTAAATTCTTTTTTTTTTGCTTCTTACGTACTAAAACGTTAAAAATTGCAAGTTGTAGTTGATCGGAATAAAACCATTAATGACGGTAGTATTAACACACACAATGAGTCACACCCTCAAGTAATCGGAAAAAGATGATGATGAAGAAGAAGAAAAAAGTACAGATCGAATGAAAGTCGGAAATGGCCATGATAAAATCAGTTGTCATAAAAGACAAAACACGAAAAAATGATTCTTGTATTAAGTCATCCTACGAAGTAAATTCCAAATTTTCTAAATTTTCTTAGATCCGTAGTGCTGTTAATCCAAAGCTGGTGGGGTTATGTGAGGTACAGAGAGTTACAAAGAGGAATTTTGACATATCAACATATCAAAATATGGTCCGTGGCAACTCTATGATCTTTTTGTCTATAAGTGATTGTAAGAAGCCTGCTTAATTTTGCTTTAGAATAAAGCAATGTAGCACATTTATCTCCGTTTATATTCCAATAGTCTGCTAAAAACACGCGAACATTTACAATATAATTGTTGCAAGGTAAATATTCTTTCATTTACTCCCAAAGGCGGATTGAGAACCGGCGTGCCGAGCGCGCGCCCACCCGATTGACAAGAAAATTTGGTTAGAAACTGTAGAAACAAGAGGTCAAAGAAGATTTGTTTAATTGTGCGCCCTCCCTTTAGAAATTTCTAAATCCGTCATAGACTCCAGACAATTGTAATGTTAATTTAATTCAAAGTAAATTCTATATGATTTGTCCCTTAAAGCATACTTATATATTAAATCTTTTACTAGTATATCCTCTATAGAGTAAGACAATTTTATCAACTGTATAAATCAAGATTAATGTTGTGCTTGTAGAATTGAATTAAACAATGTGAGAAAAAACTTTTGTGCGATGCTCTTTTAATGATAGAATTATAGGGATTTCTATAACTCAGATGAGTACAGATGTTGGTTCGTCATAGGGTTTTAATTGTGCCTTCCTTTATCAGGTTTGACACACTGAATTGAGCATTGGCAGCGCGACAGTGCTATAGCAAGCAGGAACTCCTGCTATAGAGGAGCACATGAGTTCACTGTCGTTACGACTTGAGTTTGCGTTGTTGGTTGCTATTCAGTTTGTTTTGTGTCTTTGTGTTGTCTGTTTCTTCGTGCTCTTCTCTTTGTTATTGACTTTTAACGTTCTAATGCCCATTGGTAACTCTTCTTCTGTAAAATCCCGTCAGTTCTTTTGAGTTTTAAGGACACATTTTTATTAGAACCATTATTTTCTATAGCGCTACACCAATCGAAATAGTTTTTGAGGTTTAGTCGTATTATTGATGTCATCAGAAGTGAAGGGATTTATTGTTTTATTTCTATGATACAGCAATAAAACGTTGCTTGTATGGATTTTTTTATTTAATTTTTTAATCCAATACAAGGATTGACCGCTATCATTCTTTCTTTTCAACAATAGTAAAACAGGGAAAAATTTTAAGTAGTTGCTATATTTAATACTAAGGGAGCAACCATTTGATTTTTTTTTGGGGGGGGGCTATGATGAAATTTGAAATAAAAAGGCAGGATGGCAAAAATCCAGAAATAAAAAGGCAGGACTGAGTGCTTTGAGTAAAAAAAGGCAGGATGGTATTTTGGGCTAAAAATATAGTTGCTCTAAAAATAAAAAAAAAATGCGCGCGCAAGCACGAAAAAAAAAAAAATCCAGGCTCGACTTTGTCCCAAAAAAAAAAAGGCAGGACGAAGAAAATATCCATAGCCCCCCCCCCCCATATAAATCAAATGGTTGCTCCCTAATTGTTCTACCAAAAATGGCTTGATTCTCCGTTTTGTCAAATTTTGCTTGTTTTATTGCATCATTTAGAATTCTTGTGCATTTACTTTTAAGGTCAGCGGTTTTGGCTATATTATCGTCCACAAATATCGACAAGAGATAAAAAAGCTAAGGCGTGATTTCAGTATATGCAATCTTGCATTGGTTGCAAGTCTGTGTGCGTTTTTGTTTTGTCCCTCTTCATCTGGTATTTAAGATCAATATAATCCGAAATTTTCAATTTTCGTTTTTCTTTTCTTTCGTTTGTTAACATCGTCAGACATAATCACACCTGCTAAGCCCCACCTGGAGTAGTTCACGAGAGATGAGTAAAACTTATCAAGATTCACATAAAATAGGTTTTGGTAAGGCATTTGAATAGATCATGTTTTGTCCGGTAAAGAAACAAGTTTAGTGATTAAAATTATCGAATCCAGACACAAATATTTACCAAAACCATTTTTACGTGAACTCACCTTACTAGGGGTGATAACATGAACTTATAAAGGAATCCAGTTTATATGTTAGAACTCGTATATTAAGTCTAAGTAAGTTTTATTTCAAAACTCTGAACTATCTTTCATTTTTTGAGCAAGCCACAGGCGTTTGGGTCCAGGATTTTCTTCTTTTTTATAATAAGGTATTCATCTCGTTTGGAAATAGTAATATAGTATATATATTTCTTTTGAAAGAATATCTAAGTCATTAGAATTTCAATTGAAATTTAATTTATACATTGATTAAAACTTGTCTCCTTTTTAGATTTCATATTAAATGTTTCGTGTGAAGACAGCACTGTCATCAAAGCGGTATCAGCTTATTGCACAGGTTTTTTTCTAAATATTTTGCTTGCTATTCTGTTATAACATCTTGTTCATAAAACACGAAGTCCTCCTTGTACATTTGACTTCGTCCGTTGTTTGGCAATGTCTTCTGTTTTGACAAATCTTCCGGTTCAGCTCGCTTGTCAGTTTTAAATGTTACCGTGCTGTAACTAACGGAACTGTCTGAATTTTCCAAATTGTTAAAATGCACGGAAGGTTCCTCTGACAACGGTCTGCTATCTTCTTTTATTCTTTTCTTTCTGTTAATGGTAATCAAAATACTTTCATTACAAAAAAAAATGTAACCAAATATGTCAAAATACCAGCATCAAGGCAGGACCATATGTATTTATATTTTTCTCATGAGATTTTGTTGCTTGTTTGTTTTGGGTTTGTCTGTTTGTATGTTTGTTTCAGTTGATATTTAGAGTTCCGCTTAAAACAAAATAATCAAACCAAGCTTCAAGCGAATAGTTTTGAATTGCATTTAACGTGCATACTCATCAGAGATGTTTAATAAAAATTAGAATATTGAGAGCACAGCATAATTAGAGAGCTTTTATTTATATAACTGCTTGTTCAACTTAAGTTGCTATTTTAAATTGTTTTGTGAACCAATACCTCAGAAGTTAACATTAATTTTAACTTTACACGTTTGCTATGAACTTTTGTTTTTTTAAAGGAGTTCATCTTAGTTAACTTATATGTCCTTATCCATTTTTCTATTTTACCTTGAACGAATGAGAATTATGATGAGTAGTAATATTCCTAAAACAGCCAATACACAAGTTACCACTATAACAATTAAGATGGTATCTGAAACAGAAAGAAGACACTTTGAAGGGACTAAGTTTTTGTATTTCAAGGTGTCACTGCCTAAAACGTTGCTACTGCAATGACAAAATAGCGATTTTTACATTTCTTTGTATTTTTTGTAGGCAACTTAGTTATCTTTGCATTTTTCTGTGTTTTTTTTTTGTAAACTAAGTTATTTTTGGATTTCTCTGTAATTTTTGTTTTGTCGATAACTAAGTTATCTTTGTTGGTAAGATAGTGATCTTTAGATTTCTTTGTAAATCTCTGTTTTGTCGACAACTAAGTCATCTTTATCTTTGTTTTATTGGTAACTAATTTATCTTTGGATATCTTTGTATATTCTTTGGTCTGGTTATCTTGGACCATTTTTTCGAGAAGTATAAAAAAAATAAAGATTGTAGGTATATTTCACTGACATGAAAAATAGGTGAATATGGAACGTATTAGGCTACAGAGAATGTTTTTAAGGTATTATCACTTAATAGTTTTCTTTGCTTTCCCCTTGATATATACATGCTAAGCGAAGCGAAGTGATCTATTTTTATACCCCAACGATAGGAAATATGAATTCTTGATATTACCATCGTCAGCTTCGTCCTGAATGGCAGACATTTTCGGTGTCTGGGTAACTCCCCCCACAGCTGTGGTAGATGTTCTATATGTCTGAGTTGTTGACACCGAGACGCTTCCTGTTGCCAGTTTCGATGTTCTTAAATCATTGGTCGAATATTGCAATCTTGACGTTGAAACTTTTGGGGTATTGTTTTCTGTTGTTGTTGTTGTTGTTGTTGTTGTTGTACTCCCTAAAGCACGATATGATGAATGTGTTGAATCTTTTGTTGGTATATTTGGTTCATGTGGCGTTGTTGATTCAGTAGAGTTGTCTGGTAGGGTGCAACTAATATCGGCAGATTGTCCAACTAAAAATTATGTGTAGCGCCTATGAAATTTTGCAATTTGAAAACGAATAAGTGACGGCAAAAATAAACAAAAGCTCCAACCTCTGTAATATAATAAAACACGTGCAATAATTTCAATGTAATAAAACTCGTAACAAAACTACCGAACTTGGATGATTAATCTTAGAATTTCAAAAAGAAAAATGACACACGAGAGAAATTGAGCATCGCAATGGTCCTGGCTTGGGGCAGGCATTTAAGAGATGAACTCTGCTTTAAGTCTTCAACGCTGTTACTGACACTGTATAGAAACTTACTTTTGCATATAAAAGGTAGGTTTTGCATGCAGAATCCAATGCTTCGATGGCTAAAACTGTTCTCATAAATATTCCTTGAATGACAAGATCCTATGCCAAAGTCTCTTACTAATGAAAATAGAAAGAATAGGAAATTAAGATTACAATTACAAGATTTCAAGATCTGATTACAATTTTAATTTCAATACATGAATATAACGGAAGAGTGTGTCTATGGTTCACGAATGCCATGGTAGCATCGCGTAGGGTTCCAAAGATCAAGGATAAAAGCCTGAAAGATCTGAAAATAACATAGGACATACGGTTTATCATAATGAATCACCCGTCAAATTTCAAAGCATTTTCATGTAAGATTTCTCTGAAAAGCTTAACTAATTTTCATACTAATTTTCATATCGACCCAGTACCAAGCGGAAATAGGAGTCTGGCAGGTACAAAACCACTTAGGGCATACAATTTGTCACACTGAACCACACTGCCAGACTTCAAATCATTTTCATATACGGTTTCTGGGAAAAGTTTTGCGAAATTTTTAATACCAATTTTCATATCGGCACAGCAGTAAAACAGGTCTAAAACTTGTTTAAGACTTTTAGTTTTTAATTGTCAACAATCCTGTCATATGTCAAACTATTCTCACGCCCGTTTTTTTTTTGGGGGGGGGAGACGGAAATTTTCCAATGGACAATTAGTTAAACTTAATGCCCCGAACAAAAGCAACAATGGAGCTTTGGAACATCGTACGTCAAAAAAATCATTATCACCAGACACCGTAGACAAGAAACAAGACCAACTTAAAGCAACAACAATATAGAAAAAAAAACACACCTAACTCTGAACCGCAATCAGCAACGTGAGCTCACTTTCAAAAACAGGTCTCAACAAGGACATTTATTAAAACTAATTTCTTCATTTTTTAAGCAGTAAATGACTTGATGGGAAATTTTGAGACGAAAGGGTACTTTAAAAAATATATCTATGGTCACATTTTTTTACCTTTTTGATAAACAATAGCATAAGGAACAACACCACATATATCGTAGAGGTTGCCCGGACAGGAAGGGATCTGACAAACCTGTGAGTATTCCAGGCTCTGGAAATCTTCCAAAGTATAGCAGTGACATTCTGTTGTCTGAAGGAAAAATATCTATTTAGGAATATTATAAAGATTTACAAAAACAAAAAAGTGCATGATAAATTCGATAAAAAGCAAACGATTATATTAAAAAAAAATTGAAATGTTTAACGCTTTGAACAAAAGCCTGTCTGGAAGATTCTAAAGTCAAAGGAGCATTCAAGTTAACAGGACTAATTAACAGATAATTTTAAGAGCCGTTCCACTGAAGATGATCTTTGACAAAGCAGGCAACAATCTTAAACAATGAAAAGGATGGGAAAAACAACAATGAATAAAAATGAAAAGTTTTAGTGTCATAAACTTGGTAACATTATGAAAATGACCTTTTTCACTGAAATATCAAAATCTTTTGGTCATTAATGTGGTTTCTTACAGTGAGTCCAATGTACTGGTAGTCGTCTTCAGAGCAAAAGTCCGCGCATATAGCTAGTCGTTTATCTTCTTGGCGAGACCCCTCTGGTGTAATAAGTGTGGCTTTGCCCTTATAGCAACCCTCTGAAAAAGGATAATGTGACTTTCAGGAAACAGCTTTGTGCATGCTTACCCACGTGCCTTGTAAATATGCTTGTAGTTTTCTTAAAGAGGTTGTTAAATCAATAGTAAAAAATATGCGAGATGTAAAAAATATTAAAAAACCACGATCTTTTATGAAATTGATGCTAAACTTTGTGTCTCGTCTCAAGTTCAGAATTGCTTATAAGATCGTTAGTTTCTTTTTCAATTTATTTGCCATAACAAATCTTTCTTTCATGTAAAAAAAAGATTCAATAATCTTACGTAAGTGTTTGTAGAATGGTAAGCCGACCCATACATAGACATAGGGCTCACATTGCATTAATGTCTGTATAAAAGCCTGGCCATAAGGTAGCATATGACCGCTTAACATCCCGCAAGCCGCCTCTCCATCATTATAATATAGTTTCTCTTTCCCAGAGTAGTATATGGTAGCATGGGACCCTTGTGAATAAAGCATGGTGTTGTTACTATGTGAACATTTAAAACAGTTAAAAAAAAGATATGATTATAAAGTTATTTTCTGATGATTATAATGATTATTTTGGAACAATAAAACATAATGTTTTGGTGGTTGCTTGAATCCAATAAATTTATACCGAGAAATCTGAGCATTGGTCGACCCACTGGTTTAGCCACGGACAGTTGTAAGCAACATATGTGTATTATACATGACACGATCAATGCACCAATAACCCACCCGCCTTAAAGCCGATGCATATTGCTTTTTAGACCGTAGAGGTCTCCAATTTCCAAGTGACGGTCGAGATTACTATTTGTTTTTCAGCTCTTACTTCATCTAGTCATTGTGAGCGAAATGGATTAGAAAGCTTGACCTGGGAATGGGGAGCGAAGTGGGTTAGAAAGCTTGACCTGGGTAGATGCTCTTTCCCACTTATGTTTTATTTAACTTTTTTTCTTCATTATTATTTTTCATTATTATATTATGACTATATATATAACAACAACCAACCAATTAATCAATCACTATCACATTCATACCACATTCTAACTTACCGTTACAAATGCAGAAAACTACCAATAAGACCAAAACATTAGAAGAAAATTCCATTTTCATGACAGGAAGTATTACATTTGGTAAATTCATACCAATTTTCCATTTAAGTTTAAAAATGAGAAAAAAATAATTATATAACATAGAATAATTTAATTTTAAAAGCAATAGAATTTGAAAAAGACGAGAGATGTATTTTTATGTACCATGAGATGAGGACGGATACATTACGATGTAAGCCTTTAAAAGATAGATATTGGTATCTGATTGTACCAACTTAAGCTAGGCAGCTTTTAATTATTATATTTACTTAAGATGGAAATGATAAACCGTAAATTTCACCTATATTCTAAAATATTGAAGTAAAACATGTTAATAAGAAATCCACCAAATATGAAATGCTGTATCATCAAATAAAAAAAAAAGAAACATGATATTAAAGTCAATGAACAGAAATAAAAATAGAAAAAAAGGAGAATAGAAAATAATGAGATGTGGAATTAGTGTTCGCGACACCGCTCATATAACAAGCGGTAATTTCGAAAAACCTCAATGGAAAACCGCCAACAGCCTTCAACGAGACCAGAAAGCGCTTCTCGCCGTCCGTTCTGCAATTTGCCCATGGTCTAAATAAAATTCATATAATTTAAATCCAGTCCTGAGTGAGATAGTCAATATAGACCCCCTTCTTAACAGAAAACATCAAAAAGACAAGTACAAACAAAAGCTTTGTCAAAGATTCCTGGCTTAGGAGAGGCACATATAAAATGTGGCATATGAATCTGTAATTAAATAATTTTTATCTTTTTTAATTGCAGATATAACCTCGAACGAACACGATTTTGTCTGAATGATCTCCAATATTCCAATGATTAATCTACCCTACCTTACCAAATCAACATTTCTCTGTTTATGCTGTATATTTTTCCCATATATATGCAATATTTTTAATATTCAGCTCATCAAACTTCATTCAAAGCACAGGCGTTTGGGTTCAGGATTTTTTTTATTAATAACGTGTATATAAAAATTTTCATACTCGTCTATATACTGAAATAGTATATAGGCGAGTATGAAAATTTTTGAAAATTTTTATATACACGTTATTAATAAACTTAAAATAAATCCTGAACCCAAACGCCTGTGATTCAAAGCAAGTACATTAAAGCTGGACATTTTCGCGCCTTTTGTTTGCGGTAGGACGACTGAATTTTAGTTTGCGCAATTTTAAATTCGCGCTGGCTGTAATGTTATTGTCCATGGACTATAAAGGAAGACAAATATATTGCATGATTTCTAGATACAGATACTGGTGTAACCATAAACCCTTGTAACCATTGGCAAAATAATGGGGGTTACAAATCTGTCCTATATGACCTTGACATTTTAACCTTTGACCTTGTGTGTTGTTATTTTTGTACTTTAATGGTCTTACTTTACCAACTTGTAAAATGTAAATCAATAAAATCTGAGGTTCGTTGTGTCACACATCAAATGTTTTGGTCATTACAAAAAACAAACAACACAACAACAACAAAAAACAATATACGGAAATTTGATAGGACAACGTGGATTTGGCTGATTACTTTGAACTGACACACTTGAAATATAACTGCTGTAGACCATTGAATGCAGTGAAATTGAATATCCAGAAAAACTTAGAACCAAACCACTTGCGGCAAAAATGCCTCAAGTGTGTACCAAAGGCGTTTGGGTCTAGGATTTAATATTCTTTAATATTTATTGTGTGTAAATATAAAAAAAAATCTGATCCTTTCTATAATCATAATTACAATGTGGAAATAGTAATACAGTGAGGATCGGAGTTTTGTATGTGAACAATAAAACTTTACTTAATTACTGGGATCCATTTTTGGGAATCCAAATGTTCCTTCTTACACTTTTAACCTCAACTCCAAATAAAACAAGTCAATGTAAATGTAACACCACACATTATTTGTGAAACAGTTAATACCTTTTTCATTAAGAATTACATCAAAATGAAATGGTCAATCAAAACCAATGTGACTGGAAAAAAGACATGTCTATATTGACTTGAATGACCAAGTTGTCAACAACAATTTATCATACTTGAATTATGTCTGCGGTAAATTAAAGGTAACTTAGACACAAAAACAACAAAATTCACCAGATCCTTCAAACACACTATCTGTTCCACCAGAAATTCATAACCAATTATCAGAATGATTGCATGGTATTTTTTACCTGTTTTTGTTTTTGTTTTTTTTTTTGTAACTTGGGTCAAGCATAAATCTGTATGTTGAATTGAAGTTCTATTCATAAGAAAAAGGTAAATTGAGAAAGTAGCTTTATGACATGAACATTTGTAAAAAAGAGCCAAGATGATACAAAATTAAAGTTTGTTTTTGCCTACAAAAACGATGCCCCCCCCTTTCCCAAAAAAGTTCTAAGTTCAAAAGGCCATTACTCCAACAATAATTAGAGGATCAAAATTTTCTGGTAATATGCACAACTACATATGGTGTCCTTCCTATATACCAAGTTTCGTTAAATTTGGTTCAGTAGTTTTA
Organism: Arcuatula senhousia; assembly: GCA_963971305.1. Classification (NCBI taxonomy): domain Eukaryota; kingdom Metazoa; phylum Mollusca; class Bivalvia; order Mytilida; family Mytilidae; genus Arcuatula; species Arcuatula senhousia. Next base: position 32,641,777 of record OZ020311.1, on the reverse strand, counting down.
GAGGAGTTGCGATGACAAGACGATAAATGAGGATTTTCAGCAAATTTCTAAGTTCAAATGGCCATAACTCAAAAATTAATTTAAGGTTCAACATTTCCTAGTAATATGCACAACAACATATGATGTCCTTCCAAATATACCAAGTTTCATTGAATTTGGTTCAGTAGTTGTAGAGGAGTTGCGCTGATAAGATGATAAATGAGGATTTTCAGCAAATTCCTAAGTTCTAAGGGCCATAACTCCCACAAAAATTTGAGGATAAAAATTTCCTGGTATTATGCACAACTGCATATGGTGTCCTTCTTAAATACCAGGTTTTGTTGAATTCTGTTCAGTAGTTTCAGAGGAGTTGCGCTGACAAGATGATAAATGAGGATTTTCACCAAATTTCTAAGTTCAAAGGACCATAACTCCCACAAAAATTTGAGGATCAAAATTTCCTGGTATGATGCACAACTACATATGGTGTCCTTCCTATATACCAAGTTTTGTTGAATTTGGTTTAGCAGTTTCAGAGGAGTTGCGCTGACAAACTTTGTGACAGACAGACAGACGGACGGACAGACACGACAAAAACAATATGTCTCCCCACAAAAGTGGGAGGAGACATAATTATACAAAGGAGGGAGCACCATAAAGGCAACAGTATGTTATCAGGCAGTGCTGTTGCATTTTTGTGCATAGAACTAAGCTGGCACATCTTTAAAATGAACACGCTCATAAACTGACTTCCCATTAATACAATACATGCGATATTAATTAAATATTTCAAAATATGTATAATGTTACATTGGAGGGACAAACAAAACATAGATTTAGCATTATTTTAATTCAATAAATAATATAACATGTAAATGTGAAAAAATATGAAATATATAAAAAATGTGAAATAAATTATTGAACTAGATTACAATCACAAGAATGTAATATTATAAGACAAAACAATACAGACAGAACTGTTCTAATACAGTTTAGGATGGTCACTCCTGAAATTTCTTATATCAAACTTTTTATAATTTGTGGTGTAAATGATTTTGACCACTTTATCAAATGACAAAAAGAAAACCATAGGTCCATGTGCTTGACTGTTTCAGAGATATAATGACATAAAAAATTTGGTGGGAAATTAGACTCCTATAGATTTTACATTACTTTAATTATTAACATTGTGATGTTTTTGACCTAATAAACTATGAAGTTGCATCAAGAATTTTAAGAAATTTTATACAGTTGTTTCTTAAGGTTAATATAATAAGAAAATATTATAAAAAGTGGAGGTCAATGTGCAAAAAATTTCTTCAGTATTCAAAGGTAAAATCTAGAGGAGTTAAGAAATCTGAATGAAATCCACAAATATGAAGAGTGATCATCCTTAAAGTATATAACAAAATGTGAATGGACAGTTTTATGATGATTGTAAAGGTATTGGGTGTGCATATCTCATCAGCAGCAAGAAAGCAAAATTTATTGGAAGAAATCAATAAAATGTCATGTTAAAGGAAGCACTTCTATACATAAAAGTGTGAAAAGGGAAGACATAATTAATATGTTGATGAGAATGAATTACTATTAAAAATGTATAACATAACAAAGTGAACGAAATATATATCATATAGACAGTAAAGTTCTATAACATTGTTATATTAATTTTTAACATGCCAGATATTGAGCATGCTATTTGAATCAAAGTGATGAATATGGCCATTTACTGGTATCACATTTTCTTACAGGATTTCATCTGAATGTTGTCTTAATCATTTTTAAAATGAAAAAAAATTTTCATTGAAGTGTATGGTTAATAGTGCAATGTCGAAAAAACTATTACACTAACACAAATACTGCAGTTATGTGATGTCTTTTCAATTCATTTGCCTTTAACAAATTTATAAATCTGCTGGATTTTTTTTTTCGTGTCGGTGTTTGATGTCTTATGATTGGAAGTAATATATCACTGGAATGTATTGCACAAATAATTAACATTTGAACAAACAAATATCATTATTTAATAGCGTCTTTATCCTAAAATAGCCTTTTATCAACTTGATTTCTTTGATTCTAGATATTTTGGATAACCTCTACAAGCTGACTGCATCATTGTCAAAAATTGTGGTACTCCAGTCTGAAATGAAAGAAAAGCAATAACGTAAGTTATTCATTTATGTTACAAGAGGATCTACATGTACTTTTAGCCCTCAAGATGGCGTTATTTCTACAGGAAAGTTATATTAATTTTCATAACAAAAAGCTGTTTACTCGAGATATTACTTCCAAAACTATTTAAGATAGGGTGTGTTAGCATATAAATTAGAAGAGTTTTGATATTTATTACAGTAAAACTATAAATGAAGTTACATTATTCTAGTTCTGTTCAAAGAAAATATCCATGAGAAATCATAAATTTTAGATTTTATTACCTTAGCTCCCCAGTTAATCAACCAGGTTGGAATCATTCCTTTAGGATTGTCATAATATCTCATGAAGGCTGAAAATGCAATAAAAGTTATCAAAACTTCCAATTCTTTCAAAGTAAATAGTAACTAAAAACATTAAAATGAGTACCTCAATAACCCCATATATTTAAATGACCTAAATTGTACATGTCATATGTTTGGACTTTAATGTTATTTAAATCTAGTAAGATTGTTGTTTAATGGATATAAAAACATGCTTTTAGCACTTAACAATAAACTATTGTATAGCAGGTTATTTTCATGGGGGTAAATTTTCATGGCTTTTGTGTCATAATGTATGTGAAATAATTTTGAAGGTTTGTTGGTGGTTTTTTAACATGTTTATATATGATTTGTGTTAGATTGATATTTTCACAGGATTAATTTTCACAACTTCTGTGGACATGAAAAAATAGGCGAAAAACTATAACACCACTATCATGACTATACGGTATGTATTTTGTAAATGTCTTTAAACAAACATATTGTCAAGCAAACATCTTAATATAAATCTGTGTCTGGCTTGACTTTGAGTGAGGTTCATCTTCAAATAATTAATCAGAGATGCTCTAATCGAAAACAAAGAGCTATAAATAATCATTTAAATTAGTTTTACTTAGTTTCTTACCTTTAGATCCCACTTTCCCATCAGTAGTTAGAACACAGCTCTGTTTGTAGTCATCTACTCTAATAATACCCTTCTTCTCTGGCATGGTTAAACATTCTTCAGACCGTGCCATCACTATCCATACTTTATTACCATTGTGTTCTAAAACTCTCATTTCTCTGTTATATACATACTGAATTCAAGGTTAAGGAATAATAAAACATTATCTTTAAATATGAGAAAAAAATTCATACATTTATGTAAATGTAACAATGTACATTGTAGAGGACTAAGAAGTTTTAAGAAAACCAAATAGTATATGACATGCAAGCATTGCGCTGTACAAAAAGAATTTTGTGGAAGTAATGGCATTTGAACTTAGAAAAAAAAGGGAGACATTTTTTAAATTGGAATGACTCTATGATATTTTAAGAGGAGGGTCCACCAATTTCTGTGGTTTTGTAGGTTATTAAAGCCACAAAAATTTGGTTTCCAGTGTAAAAATGAAGTCCTTGATTTGAATTTTCTATAATAGAGCTGTCATTAATGTATAACCATGTTTATGAACCGTTTGTCCAATTCAACAAAATTTATAACTTATAAAGAAAAGCCATCTTGCAGTACATATGAGCTTTATTGTCCCTTCAGACAAAATTGAAGTATTATTTCAAGGATACATCTCGGTTTGACATAGGCCATGGATAATTGACATTCCAGTATATAACTTTTTTACCATTTGTCTCTTTTTCATACAGTTCTGAAAAACAAAATTAAATAATAATAAAATTAAATTTGAGTGCTTTAGATTTAAACTACATGTAATATATGCTTATAATAGAAATAGTAATAATATAAAATTCATAAAACAATGTTAAAGGCAATGTTGAATTTTACTCATGCAGTTTTTAAAATAAAGATTTGTAATTTGTTTGCGCAAATTCTTAACATTTATTTTTTCCTACCAAAATTTCACATTCACATAAAAAAATTATAGTTTAATTTCAAGAGCAGACAATAGCTGTGCATGTGCTAATTTTGGAAAATTTATTACTGTGGTTTCATTATTTTTCATTGGGTAATAAATATATTTTAGAAAACTATTAGTTGCATTTGCGATGACAGAAAATTTCTTCTAAACTTTTAAAAAGTCAAAAGAATTTGATTGGATTAACGACCATTTAAACTACGCCTTATATCATAAAGAAATTTGAATTTTACTTTCATGACAAAAAAGACTGACAAACCTTCTGCATAAGAATCCCAGATTTTTCTGTACTCTAGATCCATGTATACATCTGCTGAAACTTCTGGGGGCACATCATCAAGGGTACCATAAATTTTGTACTCATATAAACCAGATTCCTGCAAAATAAGTCAAAGGAGCAATGTCATGATTCCAGTTGGTACATTGATGTTGAGACCCAATATAAAACAACAAGTGTGAAATTGGGTGGCAAATTGTTAGTCCTAGCCTGCCCCAATAGCTTACAAATAGGAAATAAATGTATATCATAAAATGTTTTATTTCATGTAAAAATGATTGTATTCTTTTAACTGTAATGTATATATACATGGTATAGTTTTTAACAGATTCTAACATTCAATTACTTAAATGTTGTTTTTCACAGCTGGGAAACTCGATTACCACAACCAAAACTAAGGGATCCGGAATTTTGTGATTTACATCATGATAAATTTGAGAAATCTAAGAATGTCACTCTATGTATATTTTGTTGAATGATTGTAAATGAAGCAAAAAAAGTTAATAACATTAAATTATATTTTTCCTAAAATCCGTATTTGTCCTGCTTAAAAGAATTGCCTTGACACTATAAAAACGAATTCTGGCTTAAAATACAGGCTTAGATATGATTTCAGGTATATTTAAGATCTGTGACAAGTTTTACATAGAGTGACATATTTCACTTTGTATCAATAAACTTTCAGGTATAATATTAGGTTGCGATTATCGAGTTTCCCAGCCATGTTTTAATGAATTGAATCATATCTATCTTCTATCTATCTATCTGTATGTTACAAATGATAGACCATTATGTCTTGGAATAACTAATACCCAGTGGTGTGGGCGATTAAAATAATTAGATTTACACTTTATAAAGTTATGAACTAAAAAGAATAATGAAAAGGAATTTAAGTGCAGAAAAAGAAAGAGCTAAACGATAGAAACAAATTCCATATTGCGATTTCCGTCCTCCTGAAACATATTTATCACTTGAATTTAAAAAAAAAGAAATTAAGCTATTAAATACCTCATTGTACTGCCTGTAGATAGTAACACCATGACTCTCAGTAAAAAACTCCCAACCTTCAATCTGAGGTTGCTCCAATTCTTTCATTAGCTCGGCGAACTCGGCATCGGTAAACATTTTGTGACTATTAAACTGTACTTCTGATTGTCTGAGGCGTTATATGCAATTTCAGGCTAAACGTGTCCTTGACAACAGTTCTCTAATTAAAAGATTAAGTCTTGTTTCAACTCGAAAAAAATGTGTTTATGTTGTTTGTTTACTTCCGGTTTACTCCAGGACATGTAACTATGCCCAAAAACGGAATAAGACAGAATTTTATCCGGACGCTACTCGTAACGTTAAATACAATTTTTAGACCAAAAGTTCAAAATTTTGATTTTAAAAAGTTAAACCGTTTCAGATTGAAGCAAAACTTTTCGTTTAATTTTGATTGAAACTCTATGAAGGCCAACATATTCACGCCATGGCAGTTGAAAAAAAGACTACTCAGAAATCACCTTCTTTTAAAGAATCTGTTAAATTACAACCCGTCCGATTTAACTATGGACTTTCGATTGTAGCGTATAGTGAAGTGTGCAAACACAACAATGAACATTTACGTCGTCATGAACAAAGCCAAACGTTAATGCTGGCGTCACACTATCCCGATTTTGACCCCGATGGAAACACGATTATGGATATTTTCAAAATCGGGAGTGATCGTATTCAAATCGCGCTATTCGTGTTGCCATCTTTTACCATCGTAGCATCATCGGCTGAAATATTCCAACTTCGGGAGCAACTTCGTAATGCCTTCCTTATTTTTTAACATGTTAAAAAACTCCCGAAGGTTCGTGCGAAGGTCCTTGTTCGTGTTGTGTTCGTTAATCCATCCTTTCTATCGTAATGCCTTCGTGAAAGCATCTTCTGATTTCGTGTTGCCTTCTTAGTGTCGTCGGATTAATTTATCGTACGATGGCGGCACGAATAAAACAAGAAGCTCTCCGAAGGTGGTGCGAAGGAAACACGGCGTCGCAAATACCTCGCTTTGTATTCGTATATCCGTCGTAACTAATGTAATGGCATAGAGTAATGGCATGGAGATGGAAACACGGCACTGGTCAAAGCAGTACGATTTCTGAAGTAAAAAAATATCAAACGTGTCAAAAGTGCCTTATAGGAACATTTATTAATCCATTTCAGTTAGGGGCATGTTACAATAAATCGTTTACAAAAAGAAAAGTTAGTACATGTATATAGATCTGTTCCCCCCCCCCCTCATAATTAAACTGCAGCAGGAGGAAGACTTACAAGACAGAAGCTTATGATACAAGTATCCTCATTAATTCTTTATTCATAGTTTTTTCAGTTTCGTAAAATTGATAAAGGAAATAAAAAAAAATTAAACTAGAATGAACCGTCTCAAAAGTACAAGAAGAAAAGACAAAACAAAGCGAAGACAGTCTGGATCTAGAATCTTTTGATGCTTTTCTTTTCGTCCTGTTCTTTCCAGCCAGGCGCTTCCCTCTTTCGCGTCCTCGTCCAAGCTTTTGTGGCATCTTTTAATGCTTGAAATTCAATATCAGAAATAAAGGTTTAAACATTTACTTTAGTTTTTATCAGTCCCCTACCGACAAAAGCCGAAGGGGACTTTAGGTTTCCACTCCGTCTGCCCGTTTGTGTGTCTGTCCGGCCCGGCCGTCTCGCTGTCACAATAACTTTTTCGCACTTTTAAAAAAAAACTTATATATATTTATTAAACTTTAAACTGATTTTTGGTATGTGAGTCTTACCATGATGAGTTAAAGATCAAGTTAACGCGTTGTTCCGGTCCGCAATTTTTTACAGAGTTAGGACCCTTTGAACTTTAGAATTTCAATGAAATATCAGTTTCCCACAATTTTTTCTTAACCCTTGATTATAGTTATTAAACTGCTTTTTGGTATGTACTGTATGCCAGTCCACCATTACGGGTTACTGAGATCAAGTTTACATTCCGTTTCGGTCCGCAAATATTTACGGGACCTTTGGACCGGTATAGGACCGGTAACGAAAGTTATGTATTATAAAGTGGACACGCTTTGTTCAAGAATCGTTCGCAACAGCTAAAATTGTTGAACTTTCTACATAGTTACAACATGTTCTTCTTGTTTTCAGATTATGTGTGCTTCGGTCAACTCACACGAAGAAAACAAGATAAAGTAGCGTCATCTTTTTTGTTCTATCTTTACAGGCTCTACATATTAGATTTAGATCAAATGTCTTATCTTCTCTTACTGATCGACATCAGGGACATCATGGGTATACTTGGAGAGCCATCGTTTTAACTTGTCATCCATAAATACTAATTAGAGGCTGCAAAGGACAATTTATATAGACTAAATTATATAATCTTGTTGCAAATCGCGTTATTATATTTCATACTTCGTATACCCATCGTGATGCTTTGTAGACCAATCGTATGCTAAACACGACGTCATACAGCCGTCGTATAAATTCGTGTCTCCTTCGGATCTAATTCTCGACTAATCTTGATAACATCGTAACAACTTCGTAATCGGTTCGCAGCTATTCGTATGTGCTACTTTTTCGATCGCTTAGCCATCGGTTCTAATCGTATACCCTTCGGTTTGGATTTTGATTTTTTGCAAGTTCGGGACTAACTTCGCAGGAAGTTGAAATTTTCACATTCGTGTGTCCATCGTATGTCAAAATCGGGACAGTGTGACGCCAGCATAACAAAAACCACAAATCGTTACATTTGATTACATAAAAATACATTGATTGAATGAATGGGTCGTGCAAACATTAAATCTGATTGGATATTGATGAATAGTCGGCTAATATGTTGTTTTTCTTACTGTGACGTTTTGCGGTTTTTGTTATCGATTGGCTTGTTCATGACGACGTAATTTTTCATTGTTGTGTTTGCACGCTTCAATCGAAAGTCCATAGTTAAATCGGACGGGTTGTACTTGGTGTTGGTATTGATTTCATCTTACATTTTGATAACCACATTAAAATATATGTCAAAAGGTAATACAACAATTAAATATATTCTCTTAATTGGAAGAAACTTATTTAAGTTTACTGTAAAGCAGATTGACTTTTTTTACACTTTCATTTTGTCTGATCTTAATTTCTGTCCACTGTCTTGGCATTTTTGTTCTGTTGCCAATGCTAAGAAAATTACAAAAAATCCAAGAGCGAGCACTAAGATATGCATATTCAGATTATGAGTCTAAATATGAAATATTTCGACAAAGAGGCCTTAATTCATTACATGTAAGACCATAGCATTAGAAACCGGTTTTAAATTTTTCATGACTTAGCTCCAACTGTGTTATCAGACCTTATTAACAAACACAATCTTTTTTTATTTTTTCAGATAAAGTAACTTGCTGCAGATATCTCATCTAAACACAACAAGGTATGGGAAACAATAATTCATGCATGCTAGCTGCTCCTGTCCTCTGGAATTCGCTTCCTGGTAAATTAAAAAGTGCTCGAATTCTAATCAATCTATGGCCACAATGTGTAGTTAGGAGGGCGAATCTTGCACGTGCATAGCATGCAAACACTGAAACTTGTTAAATTTTAACCTACATCCAAGACTGGTTCAGTATAGGCTAGCTGAACTAAATTCAGTGTTGTTTGTACGCCTTGTTTTGCTTTGCTTTTTGTTCATGCATTTGTTGATCCTTTAATTTATTTTATCATTTCATTCAGTGCTCACTTGATGTCTTTGTATGTGTATAAGACCTATGTATGTTTCATGTCTTTTTCTTGTGTATTGTGCTTGTTTTATTTTTGCATGTTCTGCTTGTCTTATGTAATATGTATTTGTTGTATGCATGCACTGAATATATTGTACTTTACTGATATCGGTTCAAAAGCTGTCAAGTGCTAACAATATTCGGTTTTTTTACTTGCCGACTTTAAATAAGTTTGCTGGCTGATTGATTGATTGATTGATTGATTTATTCGTTGAAGATAAAAGACACTATAATTCAGAGAAACCTCTCTTGTATGTTTTCCTGGAACGTTATAAATCAATGAATGTGTTAGATAAAAATGAATAAAAAATAACTACCAATTCACCTTCGACCGAAAATGTTACTTGATGCTTTTTTAGAAGCACATTTAATTAAGTTTACAAATGCATCTTCTACAGACAAAGTTGACAAGTAACACAGAGAACAAGATACATTAAGAGCTATATTTGATACCAAATAGTTTAAGCAAAGATTTCGGCCCACTAGCTTGTTCAATTAAATTCATTCAGTATATCTATATAGATCATCTAATAGACGATATTGAGATGTGGAATAAGTGTACGCGACACAACAAACATAAACAAACAGCAATTCAAAAAATCACAACGTAAAACAGCAAGCAGTCTTCAACATGACCATAGGTCACTGCTTACCGTCTTGCATTGGCCCAAGACTTATAATACAATACAAAAGTTTCAAAACCAATCTCTAAATCATCAACGAAAGACTCAATTCTTGACATAAAACAGTTAACATAGAATGACTAGGACAAACAAAGGCTTTGGCAAAGTTTCCTGGCTTAGGACAGGCACATATAAAATGTGGCGGGGTTAAACTAGTTTTTTGGATCCAACCTTCCCCCTATTGATTAGCTTGCACAAAGCATACATATAAAACACACTGTAAAACTCAATCGACAAAAGTTCAATTCAACAAGAGAGAACCTAAGACAAAATACTGTACGAAAACAACAAGACGAGGAGGAACTCTCTTGAGAACACTCGAAGTTACTGACAACTAGCTAAGAAACATTTATCGATTGATGTAAAAGAATTAAATACATCAGTTCTAAATCCGACACCCCACGTCAAAACAATGAATGATTTAGAGTTGTATCACCACACAGAACCGACATAATTGATCGCTGTGGTGCTTATAAATAATACAGTGGATACAAAGTGAAAATTTAACGTCTTAAAGTTACTATCAAGCTATCAATATTTCTGCCAAAACATACCAAATGCAAAGATTTTACTAAAACATTGAATTCGTATTCTTTTTATGCCCCATCTACGAAAGTAGAGGGGCATATAGTGTTCGGGTCTGTTCGTCCGTCCGTTTGTCCGTCCGTTCGTCCGTCCGTCCTTCCGTTCGTCCGTCCGTTCGGATGTCCGTCCCAAATCCCATATTTCCAAATTTGCACTTACTGACAAATGCCACATCAACGATATTGGTATGGTAAGTGCATCTACTCCATCTAGTGATGATAAGAACATTGCATGCTTCGGATGCTGGATGTGACCTATAGTCCTTTTGAAAAAGTATTTTCCGGACGTGCGGACCTCAGAAATCTTTTAATTATGCACTACAGGTTTACGACTTCCGGGTAGGCCTCGTTATTGTAAATCTGTTGAAATTAACTACATTCGTCAACTCGTTAAAACATTTTTAAATCTGTCTGCCAAAGTCCTAAACTACTAAAACATACTTAAACATATAAGACTTCACTCCAAATCGGTTTATTTGAATCGGGAAGGAAGAATGGTTGAAGTCCATTCCTTCTTACTGACAAATGCCATAGTAACCAAATTGGTATGGTAGGTGCACCTAGTGATGCTTAGCACAATGTATGCTTCAGATGCTGGATGTGACCTATATTTTTCTCACGAATGACCACTTATAGAAGAATGGTTCAAGTTCATTCCTCCTTACTGACAAGTGCCATACCAACCAAATAGGTATGGTAGGTGCACCTAGTGATGCTTAGCACAATGCATGCTTCAGATGCTGGATGCGACCTATATTTTCCACATGGATGGCCTCTTAAAGAAGACTGGTTAAAGTCCATTCCCACTTACTGACATGTGCCACATCTACTCTATTGTTATGATAGGTGCACCTAGTGATGCTAAGCACAATGCATGCTTCGGATGCTGGCTGTAACCTATATTTTCCGCATGAATGACCACTAATAGAAGAGTGAGTAAAAACAATTCCCTTTTTACTGACATGTGCCACATCAACTATATTGGTATGGTAGGTGCACCTAGTGATGCTTAGCACAATGCATGCTTCAGATGCGGGCAGTGACATATAATTTCGCATGAATGACCACTTATAGAAGAATGGTTAAGTTAAAGTCCATTCTTTCTGACTGACAAGTGCTTTAATAGCAACCATGTTGATGCTTTAATGATTGTGGAAAAAAAATAAATGTTGCGAGTTGGGGCATTATGTCTTTTGGGCATATTCTTGTTTCAAAAGCTTTTTAAGCCAGATTTTAATTTCCATAAGGTTGTTTTTGAATTTTTGTGCTTTATAAACTACATTGCTATAAAAATCAGGATGAGATATTCCTTTAACAATCAGAAATCTACGTGTACAATCAAATTTTTCGATGAGATGTCCATATTTATGTGCAAATTTTGTAAAAGATTTGACTAATTTGTGGTAACGGTAACCTTGTTTTAGCAATTTTTCTGTAATAAAACGGTTTTTATCATTAAAATCAGACACATCACTGCAAATGCGAGCATACCTGACTAATTGTGAAATGTATACCCCGTAAGCTGGAGCTAATGTTACGTCTCCTTCAAGAAACGGAAAATTAACTATTGGGAATGAAAAGTCACCCCGTTTATCATATACATTAGTGTGTAATCTACCATTGATAACGCTTAAGTCCAAATCTAGAAATGAGACATCTACTGTCGGTCGAGTTTGCTTTATTTAGGGTTAATTCTTTAGGATATATATCATTTATTAAATTTGAGAATGTGGGGTTGTTTAGAGCAAGTATGTCATCTAAGTACCTATATGTATGGTTAAAAGTTTCGATAAGGTGGTTTTTTTTTGTCTTTTTGTAGCTTGGCCATAAACTGTGATTCGTAACAATATAAAAAAAGATCAGCTATGAGTGGAGCACAATTGGTTCCCATTGGAATACCAATGACTTGGCGATATATTTGTTTACCGAACCGGATGTAAATATTATCTAAAAGAAAGTTTAATGCAGTAATAACTTCTATGTTGGTCCAATTAACATAACCTTTGTGGGTTTCCTTACAAAAAAAAGATTTACTAAATACTTGTGACACTTTAGAACAGATGTAGTCACTTTTAGATTTGTCAAAGCACCATTTAATTTTAAATATTCAAATTTCTTTTTGATAAGATTGTGAGGTAGATTAGTATATAAAGTGGAAAAGTCATAGCTGTCTACGGACTGAAAAGTATTTTCAAATGCCCGAAGTTTGTCTAAAACATCAAGAGAATTTTTAACAAGTATTAATTAACAAGTGAAAAGTTGTTTTTTCCCCATTTTGAACCCCAATTTTCAAAAGAGGGACCCCTAACATTTAATCAATCCCATTCATTCTTTTATGTTAACTTAAAAAATTCCAATGTTTCATTACATTTGATTGACCATAACAAAAGTTTTCTTTTAACAAGTAAAAAGTGATATTGTTGGCCCCTTTTGTCCGTCCCTAATTTCTTAACCGAATAGGGGGGACCCCCAAAATCAATTCCATTCATCCTTTTATGGAAAGGAACATTGTCAAATTTCAAAGCAATCGGATAACTAGAAGTAAAGTTATTGTGGGAACATTCCAGATAACATACAGCATTTTTTTTTGTGGTCGTATAAAACATGCAGTGTCATTGTACATGTATGTGGTAAGTATATAAGTATAAGTATAAGTATAAGTATAAGTAGTTTTATTCCAATCAAAGGGCCCTCAATGGGACAAAATGACAATACAATATAGATAATTATTCATACAACACATATTATTACCAAACAAAGTATCATAATAAAATAATAAAAATAATATTTATAGGCATTACAAGTTCCAAGACTTTGGTTGTTTTTTTTTATTAATATTTATCCAGAGCAGTCCCCCAGACACTATGCATATACTAGTAGGTAGTTAAATTAAAGGAATTATTTGCTATATATACATGTGGTTGAAAGAGTGGTTATATACCAACAGACCTGCCCGTGACTGATTCATAAAGCCAATTACTAGTAATCTGTTAAATATCAGTTTTGTGCAAAAGTCACCAGGGGACGTTGCCTATCAAGTCTGTGGTATATCCACTATGATATGATTATACTTTAGGTTTATATTAGTTTATAAGTACATGTATATATAATTTTTTTTTTTTAACTTTTTTTTTTTTTTACGTCTACTTTTGACCAAAATAATCTCAATTCTAATGCTTTTCTCATTTTGTTTGGTTCACTTCTATGCATGGTTATCTACCAACAAGCTTACCTTGTATGTGGTATATAACGTCTTACCAGTACCTCCCCGTGGTGGAAGACTGGCCCTGCTCCAGCGACAACAAAGGATACTCTGGAGCAGCTAACACTGGCGGTGGTGTGTCACGGGCTGGACGATCCATGGCGCACATTCGCTGCAGAGGCTCTTTGGCCTATAATCATGACTATAAAGCCCATTCGATTCGTGAAATATAAACAGATATGTAAGATAATGACGCATGTCAATTTGACCAAAAGTGGACAATTTTTTACCATATTTCTATTTCAAAGAATCTTCACCTGCTCGACATTTAGCTTTTCTTCATGCTTCAAGTCTAGACCATTAACGGAATCCACATGCTACGATGGCGAAATTGTTTAGCTTATTACGCTCTTAATTCAAAGCTTTTCAGAAGCCCGAAGAGGCAATGACAAAATCAGTCGATACAAAAGAAACGAACGAAGAAATAGATACTTCTTAGATGTCACTTAAAAAGCAGTTCCTGCTTATTGCAGAACACCCGTCGCATTTCTGACAATCATTTCCCGTCGCATTTCTGACAATCATTTCCCGTCGCATTTCTGACAATCATTTCAGCGCATGTCCAATCCGGATTTGACAATGCACTGAATTTCACAAAACCAAGACTCCATGGCAACCTCATATCATTACTTATCTGAGATATAGAAATCCCATATTTGTGTACGAGCACATGATAAAATTTCATGAGTGCAGACAACAACTGAGGTGCATCATAATCATCACGGTGTAAGCAATTATTTTATCAAAAGTGAAGGCAATCATTATATGGCCAGCTTCCTCTGGAATAACGAGATAATTGAAACGTGTGCACTTTGTCTCCTTTTACCGGATTTGACACACTGAATTGGAAATTAGCAACACGACGGGTGTGATATAGCAGGCGGGGACCGCTTATTCTTCCGGAGCACCTGAGTTCACTCAATTGTCACGACTAAGAGTTCGCGTTGTTGATTTTGTGTTTTGTGTTTTTGTGTTTCTTCGTGCTGTTTTTGTTCGTGTTGGCTGGTTTCGTCGTTGCCCTTTCGGACTTTTGACACTTGAATGCCCCATTGGTGCCTCTATGCTTCTCTCCCTAATTTTGGACGGAAAGAATTTTGCTACACATGCTGCGATAAACTGATTACTCTTCCTGAGCACCTGAATACACTTCAATGTATTTGTTTGGTGTGGAGCGCACAGTTAGCGTTTCTTTGATATTTCCTGATTTATATGGTTCTTGCCTTTTGGGCAATTCACGTGGGCAACTATACTTCAGAAAAAATTCTAAAACAAATATATATGTACCTATTTTATTAAACAAATTAACATGTGATTAATATATAAAAGTTGAAACATACATGTATAACTATAGAAAAATTAGATTAAACCCCGATTGTCATTCAGTATTACTAGTGTATCAAAATCTCCACCAGAGAAGTGTCATGAGCAGTGAAATAAATTTCAGTCATATCAAAAACATTAATATTCATAAGAAGGTTGTTTTCTCTATAAAAATATAAAAGCGTGTATTACTGTTGTTATTTTGTTGTTCCGAATGCCCTTGTTTGTCATTTTATGATTGCTGGTGGAGATTTTGAGGGGAAACGAAACGAAAAAGCGAAATGTAATACTTCTGACCAAGGGTCGAGATCATGGTGTCATGCTAGAGTGTTAGTCCTTCACCCAAACAAACCATCTTTTTGTTTGAATACTGACATCAAATCTTAATATTGCAAAGATGATAGAAAAACAGGGTAATAATAAAACAATTCAATAAAAGACATAATATCATTGAGACATGATGTAGGTTTGCGTAAAATATGAAATTATCAGACATGGTAAAACAAAGGTGACAACAAAAAAGAAAAGAAAAGAAAACTATAAAAAGAAAATACATTCCTTCTCGAAATATTAAAATCGAAAAAGAAGGAATGATATTTTTACATTTAAACTTTCAAATAACAAATGTGTCCTCTTGCTGTGTATTCTACTTAATTGTTGTAAAGAAAAAAAACATCGATTTTCCTCTCCCATCGAAACAAAGTAAAATATCACAGAGGTTTAAAAACTAAAACATTCAGTTGAACAACCCAAAAGGTGCTTCAATCAACATCATAACAATATCAACATACATTTTTGCAATGATTCTTAACATTTTTGATAACAATTAAACAATGAACAAATTGGCACAGAGACTGACTGTATAAAATGGATCACTTTTCTAAATTAATGCGTAAATGAAGAGTAGTGCGTAATGATTAACAATATATGAATATCTTTAAAATTTAACCCATTGCAGTATTGCTGCGCAGAATACCATAAGCACTTGGTACGACCGATGATCGTCCAATCGAATTCAGATTGACCATAGAACCCATTTCATTTCGTGAAGTCCTTTCGGATCTCAAATTTGCCATAGATCCAAACATTGATGTTTCCATTTCACTTCGCATTTGGTCCAAGTCCAAATGTAAATTGTCAGTGTCATATCCGGTTTCTGTTAAAGAAACGTCGCCATCATCTTCCGGTATGTAAATACTCGAATATTCTGATTCTGCACGAGATTTGGCATAGTCTGCTCTGTTCCTAGACATGAACTCTTGCTGATTTCGTTTCATCTCTTCCACAATGCGGAGATTTACATCTTGTAATGCTTCACGAATTGCACCTTCTGCCTTGGTATCGCCTGAAATTTAGAAACATGAACGAACTTTAAAATTGTACATAACATTGAGCTCAAAAACACGAATATCGGCAGTTATTTAAGGTTAGTGGATCTCTTTTTCGTGATATCAATTATTGTTGTTTTAATTTGTTTTTTTTTCTCTATCAATATCATGTACCTTAAAATAGTGAAACAAGAAAAAAACAAATTGATGCTTACCTTGCATTCTTGCTTGGTCTAATGCTCTTTCGAAAGTATTGAATGCTGCATGATACTCGTGGAGTTTCACTGAAAAACAATGATAAAGACTTTTAAAATATGTCGGGTTTTGAATGATTCAGCTGATTGCAAAATTAATGATACTGTTTGACATAGACCTATGCGCTTGATATTCACTACTTATATCAACCTTTTTGCAATTTTCGTTATTTTGAACAAACAGCAACATATAGCACTTAAATTGACGTGTAATCATCAGATGTATGGAAAATGAGGACTAAGAAGGAACAATGGAAATCTTGAATTATTCTAGAGTCTGGTGACAAAACAAAGAATACGTCCACATCGCAATATAGAAAAATTACTTCAATCTGAAGATAACTCCCTCTACTTCTTACGTGGAACATAAAATAAAACACGCATTCATACCTTCTGCAACCCCCAGCAGGACGCTAGACTGTAACTGGTAACTCCATTCTACTGCTTCTTCTGCAGCTTCTAACGACCGTCTGGCTGCTTCTCTGGCAAATTCAAATTGTTGTAGTACCAAGAAACAGTTGCCAATTTCGTGGTATAACCACGCTGTCTCCAGACGGGTAGCACACAGAGGAACTTTTCTTGAGAATCTAGAATGAAGACGGACTACTTAATATATCAATACAGAAAAAAAACCTTGAAACGTCAGAAAACTTCTCTGAAACACCAAGAAGCGAACGATATATCAGGGAATAATTTCAGGACGTTAAAAAATTAATTTCTCATAGTCATACACCAGAATAGCACGAATTTTACACTGACAGAACCTTTATAGTTGCATTCTGCCCGGGACCGTCTGCATTATGCGTCGATCACTATTTTTTGTAAATGCTACAAACCTAAAAGAGTTACAAATCTGAACTGTCACACAATGACACAATGATTCAGTATCATTTGAGGATTTGCATACAATTACTTCATTTAAATCTGTTTTTCTTTGAAATGCTTGTTTCCATTTAACATACTGATGTGATAGTTAAACATTAAAAATGAAAACGCGGGAAATAATGTTCAAGACAAAGTGCACTTCTAGTTTATGAAAAAATATATACGTACAGTTCCAAAGCGTTTTGGTGTTTTCCTTGTGAGACATAAACTCTACCAAGGTTACCCAGAGCTCTAGACACCATTTCTGTTTCATCTCTGAAATTATAAATTATATATATTAGTTTACAAAAATATGGAATTGTTGCATAACAATTGTCTGCTTATGAAAAAAAACCCAATGCAAATTAACTTGTAAGTATCTTATACTTGGTCTTTTCTTTAAATCTTATTATTAATACAAAGCTTTCAGCTTTTGACTCATACAATTTTCATAGAACCCATACAGTCAACATTTCATTTTGTCATTCTCTTGTTTTTTACCTCACGGGACAATAGCCAGACACATTTTAGACAAAATGAAAAAAAATATGTTGGCCCTGTGAAATTTTTGTCAGGCTGGCAAAACCTTTTAATATATCTGGCTGACGACAAGCAGAAAATAACAACTTGTTGTGAGGACGAGAATAAGCTTATGCTGCGTTCACACGTACAACCACTTAATGCGCATTCAATCCTCATTACCAAAGCACATTGAACTGAATACGAATTCGATAACGTCGTTTGCGTTCACACGTTCCTTCAATTCGCATTCAATTCGAATTGAAACTGATATCCGTTCACACATGTTTTACCACTCAATTCGCATTGGACATTTTGGGTTCCTGGAATTCTTCTATGACGTCAAGGATTAATGACGTCATAAACGTTAAAGTTCATGCGTGATCCCTTCTTTGGATTTTATTCCGTTTCATGTTAGATATATTTTCGCATGCAATTAGATATTTATTTTTAATTGAACCAATTAGATATTTATTTTTAATTGAAGCAATTAGATTTATTTTAATTGATGCAATTAGATATATTTAGGGCACTTGTCATATAATTCGATTTGAATAAAAGTTTGAACCGTTCACACGGCAATGCGATGCGCATTGAATGCGAATTATCCAATTCGAATTATCGAAAACGTATCATCATAGCGAATTGGATAATCCGCATTCATTCAATTCGAATTGATTCGCATTCAAATAGTTTTTATGTGTGAACGCGTCAAAATTTTTGAATGCGAATTGAAATCGAATTGAATGCGCATTATTTGTAAGTGTGAACGCAGCATAGAAAACGTCTGTTACTTACGTTTCTTCGCCTATTTGGAGATCCCTCTCATGATGACGGAGAGCCATTTCAAATTCTTTGTTTTCTATTGCAGAATTTCCAATGTAGCTATGCAGTTTACCAACCATTGCCATAACATTAGGGATAGGTTCCCCATCGAAAGAGGTGATTGCGTTGAGCAAGACTTCGGCTCTTTGGGAACAATCGTTGTATCGTCCGTCAACGTAAGCTGCAAAGAGAAGAGAGGTATTTTGATTTTTCAATTGCCACAGTAAGTTATGTTGGTAGTGTTCGTATACTAATACCGCATCTCATCATCTTATATACTCAAAAAAGATATATAATAGAATGAATGAGGTATTATGTTTTTAAGTCAAATGTACATATTTAAAACATTTTTTCAATAACTTGATAACTGAATAGAATGGGTCATTTCAATATGACAGAACGCGTTTTTGTGCAATTATTATATTGTCTATGCCTAAAACTAAAATAAAAACTGGTGGGCCCCGTCATATTGTTGTTAGATCATGGGACAAAATATAGTCATGCATCAGAAAAGCTATGAAATTCAAAACATACCAATTTCTATATCCTCTATCTCTTTGTTGGCGTAGTTTATAAGCTGTTGTCGTCTGCTAACCGCTTTCTCTTTCTTGTCTTTTTTCATGTATTTCATCAGCTTCTTCTGTGACATTTTTCTCGGTGAAGGAGACTCCTCTTTGATTGGTTCAATTTCCTCAAAAGACATATGATTTTCAAGGTCACTATTTCCTCGGTAGGTGGTAAAGCTGATGTTTAAACCTGAATCGGTGTCGGAATTTTCTTTGTCGCTTGATCTGGCACCCTTCCGTTTACGCCCTCTCCTGATTTGAGGCTTCTCTGTTTTTGGAGGAGTAGGCCTCAAGGGACTCGAAGATTTTTGATTGTCTGAATTTTCTATCAACTCCATCTTTCTCCCTTCTAATACTGTAAGAAACTTACTTTGGTTGTTGACTTTTCTATTCGACACATTGTTAACTTTCTTTTGTTCTAAATACCTGAACCACGATGTTGGTTGTTTAGTAGTGCCATCGGATTTCTTCTGCTCCGACTTGACCGATTTACTGTCGTGACTTGGAATTGAACCATTTCTACTTTCCGAACGGACGTGTCGTGATCCACTGCTGCTGTCCGAGCGAGGTGAGGTTCTTTTATCTAAGAGTTTCGATGGTGTAGGTTGAGCTTGTGGTGGGAGAATCGGTGCCTCTGGTGGTAATATCCGTCCTTGTCGTACCCAGTAAAGAACACGATCGTACAGAAAGTTTAATCCGTTTTCAGCCATGTTTGATAGACTTATAGATCCAGATGGAAGTTCTCCTATACAATTACAAAACGCAAAATACTTATCAATCTATCTAATAAAAATTTGTTATTTCGGCATTTTGCTTGTTTAAGATTTACAGATTCATTCAAATATATAAACTAATGCATTATATATACCAATCATTAATCGTTCATCCTTTGGAAGCTTTACACGACCTACGGTCAAAGTTTTTTTTATTAATCTAAGGAGCATAGTAGTATTCCATGACAATTCGCAGGACAAATCGAGTGATACACAAACCCGAAAAAAAATCTTACCCTTTGAAACATTTGGATTAGGTATTTGAAACTTTTTAAATGGGGTGCTTTCTTGGTTTTTTAAATATCTATTGTTTTAGCTTTAATTAACAGAAGTTGTGTCGATACTAGTTTTGAAGAATACTACGCCAAAATCAGGATTAAGACAATGCAAAAGTTAATGCCAAAAACACCATAACATACATACCTGCTTGTTCCACTAGCCGTTCTAGATACTGCTTATCATTATACATTCTACCCAATAGCTGTTTCATCCTTCTTTCTGTTATCTCTCCTTCGGCTTCTTTGTCCGAATGAGAAGCCACGGATCGTTTCGATAACGATTCCATCGAGCCTTTGAGATGTTCCATACGAACAAGTGGGTGCGCTTGACGATTTTTGAAACCCGGGGTAGGAACATTTCTCGGGGTGGAGTTTTTACTTTCTGGGGTGTTGCTGGTAAACGTGTTGTTTCTGTTTGGTCTGCCGACAGGTGTTCTTGGAGGTCCTAGACTTTCTTTTGAGCTATGCAGTTTCTTCTTTTTTAAACCATCTTTCGACTACAAGTTAAAATGAAAAAAAAATTGGCAACTTTTCGTTTCAGATCTTTTTCCAGAGACTGTATCATAAAGTTGCAGCATAAACTGTTAAAAAAGAGATATAGAGATATGTCGCACCTAGCGTAGTTGGACACAATATACTAGTAAGACGAAGTTAAAATGTCAAAGTTGATTGTGTTTAGGTACGGTACTCATGTATGTATGCCACTTGAAACTGGTCTGTACTGATGCTTATGCAACTACTTACCATATATTTTAGCGTACCATAACTTTTGACATAAAACACGCGATTACAGGAGCGTACAAATAAAGTTCTTTTGAAATTGATTTGAACTTATGCTAATGCAACTGAATATACCAAATATCAATGGTGTGCCATAACAGACCCTAGGAAAAACTTGAACAATTAAGGACACCACCAGAATCAATATACCTAAGTCTCGCCTTCCACGACTAGATTATAAAAGTGTTTCCGTAATTTGTATATTTTATAATTTTATAATTTTATAATTGTATGCACACCATTGTTTTTTAGTGGAAGCGTAATATATATGAATGAAATGTCATTTGAGATCGGATCTGTGTTCTTTTAGAAAAAGAGCAGCAATAATTGTAGAATGCCTGTACTTTTCTTCACTTTGACATTTTTCCCAATATCATGTAAGAATTACACTAAATAATACAATTTTGCTATTTGTTTATTACCTTTCTAAGATTAGATGTATTGTCAGCCTGAGTGTTTGTTCTTTTCTTCGAAATTTTGGCTGTAAAATAAGAATAAAGATTGAAGAACAAGACCTCAAACAATTTTGCTGATACTTTAAATATAACATATGGTTAATTTTCTCTTTTAATTTCTTATCAGATATGCAAGACTTATTCATAATTGATTATTGCGATTTTTTTTGTATATGTGTGTTACACAATCAAGTCGTATAATGTCTTACGTTAACGACATTTTTCGTGTTTGACCATCTACAGCTTTAGTTCATATGCACAGAACAAATGTCTAATATGAGAAACAACACAAAACCAAAGCTATGTTTCGAAATATATTTCTGAAGTGTAATAGACAAATAAGTAATATTTTGCAAAGGGTTCTCCACCATTTTACATTAAAAAAAAACTAATTACGACAAGACATGTACCTGAACTGTTTCTACTGTTTATTGCATCCTGGCTTTTAAATATTCCATCTTGAAAGGCTTGTATGTCAGGCCGCTGTTTTTGCCCCTTGGTATAATACACGAGCGCAGTATCATACTCTCCTTCTATGAAGAGAAGTTCTGCCTTTTGGAAAAGGGCCTGAAAGATTAAAAAAAAAACCCTCAAAATTTGGATTTCTTGCTTGGTAATATAAATATGTAAGAGTTATTTTGGATTCTTTTCTGAATACATGATTCACTTTTTTTGTGTGACAAGAATGAAGGTATTGACCGAGGGCTGACCGAGGATGAAAGGTTTAGAAAAGTAAGTTTTATGAAAAGGTAAAGTTTTTATGCAAAGTTATTTATAAAGTGTATTCAAATATGTGTTAATGTTTTGATCCAGTTTAATTCTCGCTCCATTCTCGCTGAAAATCACAAATCATCATTATTTATATAATTATTAATAGCCTTGACCAAAATTGCACCATGATTCTATAAGACCTAGTTACTGAGGTGCATTATGAAACCATTTCTGCCATGGCGATCAAAGATGTTATTGTTTATAAATATGACCCGAAACAAAAACTTTTATTTGGGTTTTAGTGTTATCTAAGATTAACATAAAAATGCAATTTATGCGTCATAATCCTAATCCACTTATAAGTTCAATTACAGTTGCATTATTGCTGATATTATAACGGCAATATTAAACGGTCATGACTTTTCATTAAATAATGGATCTGGCACATTCAGTTGTTACTATTGCAGTTATTTGTTATGAATTACATTTAATGATTCAAACACAAAACATTCTGAGTAAGAATTTTTCGACTGATGTCGAAAACAACCTTTTACTTACTTTTGCCCTTTTTATGAATCTAAATTATATGGAACTGCAAACTTTGATCATATACATTATTTAACCGTCTCAATTTTACCTAATTTTAAGACCTTGGTATTTCTTTTGAACAAATTTGACTTTTGAATTTTTTATTTTTTTATTTATTTTTTTTTTGGGGGGGATAATTTGAGCAAATCCATGAAATTAGAAAAGGGTTTCGGAGTCACAATTTTATGAAATATGAATTAATCGATGAATAAATACAAAATTAATTTGAAAAAAATACACACCTCATGGAACAATGGGTTTAAGCTGAGTGCAGTTTCCACATCGTGCATGGCTTTCTTTCTCTTCCCCATCAACTGGAAACACCGTGATCGGGATACGAGTGCCGACATATCATCAGGTACCAGTTTTAAGGCCTAGAATAGAAAATGGAAATATAAATTTTTTGACAACTGAAAAGAATCCTGCATTGAAATTGTTTAGTTTTACTAAAGCACCTTTGCGATGCGAAACTGTGTTGGAAGTTCATACTCCTTCTCCCTATATCAAAAGTCAACATTGTAATCTTCTTATAGTTATTGGGCTACCCGTGACGATTAAGGGCTCTTTTATGTTGGATCTTAGAATTGACGTTTGCTATTTAAGAAAAAAAAAGATTTATTACCATTGGGAATAAGAAAAAACATGTATGATTAAATTCAAAAAGATGACCCCACCATAGGAAAATCTAAAATTAATAATTATTTTTATTCTTAATTATAGCTATCAATTATCCGGCTGACAGTTTATGATTTAAAGAAAATATTTTGGCAAAGCTGTATGTTGTTATTTCATACATATTGTATTTTTATTCCATTATCAAATTTTCTTTAAAACATGAAAAGATTCCAAATATATTTTAACGAAACATTATTCTTTTATCAAAAAGCAATCAATTGCTTCATTTCTTCTTAAAAGAGTATGTTTATTATAAAGATTATATTTCTTGTGTCGACAAAAGAATGACAGAACATTTAATGAAAATGAGAAAAATGTCAACTCGACATGCATTGTTCTTAAACTTCTAAATTGTCATTTTCTGCATGACATGTTCTGTACTTTGGGTGGCCTTAACAATTTATTCTGTTAAATAGATTTTTGAGCGGTGAAAGGTTGAAAATTATAAAAATAAGCATTTTTCATTTCAATTTTATGATTTCTGAAATTTCCATCTTGTTATGGCGTTTTCATCTTAATTATTAATTATAGATTTTTAAAGTATATTTTCATAAAATAATTTAAAATGTGCATGTTGTATGTCTTAGCTTGGGGTAAATGACTTAATCTTGGCATTTACCAAGCGATGATATGAACATTTTCATCATTAACAAAATTTCAATTTTCAGCATCATTTAGTTTGAAATTTTCTAAAACACAAAAATACCATACATTTTAACACTAATATTCATATTGAATGTTTCAATTTTGAAGCTAATTATGAATAGGACTAATGTAAGTTGGGGCTTAAATTAAAATGTGCGTGTCATTTGAACTGAACAAACAGGGAATTATTGATGAAATAAATAGCCAGATAAATTCGAACAAACAAAGTTTTCATTAAAATGAAAACAGACATGTTTATGTTCCTTTATCAATAACACGGACAAATCTCATTTTATTTCAGATTATTGTAGTTCTTAAAATTTTTGAAAATCCACGACATTTGCAATAGATATGGCGACTCGACATTAAATTGGAACGTGATAACGATTCCTTACAATTGTCCTTAATTTAGGCCTGGATTAACATTCACCAATGTGCCCTCTTACAACTTTGCTGACCAGTTTGCAAGACGTACCCATGGACTGGTTATACCTTTGTTTTGAGGTATTTGGTCCTGTGTCAATACAGCCACTGTATCAACAATTTTTTGTTGAAGGTACACGATTTTATGCAATTTCAGTTGAAATTTAAACTTAATTAAACACCTACATTTGACAGTTTGTTTTATACTTTTGAACATTTATCACCGAAATGAGTAGCCTAAATGAGTCATTTTAATTCATTTTTCAATCACTTTGTTGTAATTTGTTTTAAACTTGTAGTAAACTTTTTTCCTTTTGCTCATTTTTTTAACTTATTAATATAACAAAACATGCACCAACTGAAAAGGGGTAGGTTCACAAACCTCCATATTTGGCCCTAAAATTTCAAGTGTTAGATAATCATGTCATATTTGTTGTAGATATAGTACTATGGATATATGTGAGACATATGCATTTGAAAGTTTGATTTGTGACATAACTATGTCGCAGTGACGTCACAATATTCGGCATTTTGCAAAAAATATTGAAAATCTTTAGATTTTGCCTTTTTTCAATGCACATTTGTGCTTTGGAAATATAGAGCGCACTCATGGGCACCCTTCATAATTAAGTAGATTATAATTATGACCATATTAAAGGTTTTCTTAAAATATGAAGGGTGCCCTTGATTGCGCTCATATTTTTCTTGACCAATTTAGAACCAAAAAGTAGCAAAATATGGTGAAATTTGGGATTTTTCGTTAAATTCCCCAAGTTTGACCCCTATGGTTGAATTGGTCTTTTATAATATGTCAAAAAGAAGTTCAGAATTAGAAAAACCAAGCACATGACTATACTTACTAAGAATTATAACTTGATATATTAAAGTTAAGATTTTTGCCAAATTGTAGGCCAAATAAGGGTGTTCGTGAACCTTTAAATAAAGGTAATAACAAAACTACCGAACTTGAATGATCAATCTCATAGTCCAGAGAAAATGACAAAAACGAATCAGTCAAACCGGAGAACTGGTGGATCGCAATGGTCCTGACTTGGTACAGGCATTTCAAACGAAATGGTGGGTTAAACCAGGTTTTATGGCGCCAAACCTCCCTCTTCCATTGCGATCTTAGGATCCGGTAATGACCATATAACACAGTTGTGAGACACAATAGGGATATTGAGGTGATCATCTCAGTACAGCACACCAGTCAAACACTAATTAAAACAATTAACTATCATATCTTTTAACTCAATTTTGAACTTTTCTACTAGTGGCTGATAACGAAGAAAGAATTTTTTTAGGGATCGTATTAGACGTATTTTTTTATAGCCCTGCTTCAAAAGTCGGCCACGAAGAAACCGGTGTCTGATAAAAAAATCTGTGAAATGTGTGCAAGCTCTGGCATATCGAATAAGTTGAGAAATATAAACACCGTAAGCAGGAGAAGTAGGTATATTGCTCTGTAGATTAGGAAAATTAATAATTTGAAAATTAAAATCGTCTCGTTTATCGTAAATTTTTGTACTGAGATGACCACCTGGGTCAAATTCGAGGTGCAAATCCAAGAAAGACGTGAAGCAATTAGATTCGGTGGTCTCTTTAATCTCCAATTCTGGAGGATATATTGAAGGAATCCAACTACCAAATGAAGTGTTATTGACAGAAAGGACATCGTCAATATATCTGAATGTAAGATTAAATGACCTTGCCTCTTTCATCTTCTTGTTCTTTACGAGTCCCTGAAGAAATTCAGTCTCGTAAGAGTATAAAAACAAATCGGCGAGAAGAGGAGCACAGTTTGTGCCCATTGGAATGCCGATTTGTTGTTGAAAAATCTCTCCTCCGAAGGTGACAAATATGTTGTCAATGAGGAAATCAAGCATACTGCAAACTTGTTCCAGTGTGTAACAAATTTTATCTTTGAAAGATGTTTTGGAAAAGAATGTAGAATTATAACCCAAAACAACAAAATTCCTTGAGTTTGAAAAGGCTTTTTCGAGAAGTTTTTTCAGGCGACATTTTAGTTTTTCGTGTGGCAAGGTAGTGTATAAAGTTGAAAAATCGAACGTTTTCAAAGAGTGAACCTCAGAAAATGATCTAGATTTAAAATGATTTAACAAATCTTTTGAGTTTTTCAAAATCCACATATGGTTAATTCCACTACGATTATAAATAGTGTCGCAGTATGCTTGTTGACCTTCTTTGACAGCAGACGAGAGCACTGTGAACACTGGGTATTTCCGACTATCCTTTACACTGGCAAACCGAAGACAGTCTATAAAAATACATGTGCATGACTTTTAAAATGAAAAGGACAATAGGAGAAAATGGTAGACAACAGTCTGGTCCTGGCGTGTTGTCTACCCTTATCTCATATTGTCCCTTTCTTTTGTTAATTCATACACATGCTTTTGAACTGTGGTCAACAATAGCCGTTAAAACCCCTTCGTGAATACATGTCGTTTATTTCTAAATGCAATTTTTTCCTTATAAAACAGTCGTGTAAATCTTTAACAAAAAATTAACTGGAAGCAGAAATTCGTAAGTTAATATATTCAAAAGTAAAAAAGCATTTATCTCGTCCGACATCAACTTATGTGTACTTGGATGAGGCTGGTGGGCGTTCTCATTGTTAATTGCAGTTAATAAGTGCATCTCTACTTTAATGCTTGATACCCTTTTAACACTTGTTATCATTTTTACAATAGCTTTCTATAAATATGACAATTTCTATCTCGGCGATGTTACCAGAAGCTCTCTAAAACCATTTTATGTATATTTTATTGATAATCCAGATAAAACACTAAGGCCGAACAACTCCAACAAGTCCATATTAATTAAAATGGAATACTTTTGTTTACTTACTTTTTATCAAGTAGGTGTTCATTCATACTGATTAAATAAAACTGTTTGAAAAAACTATCAAAATGTTTGTTTTGGTTATTGTGATTGGATAACGGTCAGTTAAATCAAATGTCGGTATGCTCATGATAATCTCGACTACCGTACGTGGTCATATTTATATATACTTTATTATATTGTCCAATAAAGTAACATTCAAAATATTGGCTTTGGTGCTTAAACCCTTCATAGAAGCGTGTTGTAAACTGACAAATTGGGAACTTAAAACAATCCACTATAAGTTTCCATGTGTATTTGTAAAGAGGGTTAAGTTTTGGATATTTCACAAACAATAACCAAAACTTTTTGGAACAAATATGTACCGTTCTGAAAAGGGATTGGTTTGAACTATGTGCATGCGCTTGACGAATTGGCTCCAAAACTTTGCATGCAAAAATCTGTCCAATGCAACGTTTACACAAAGTCCAAAGATTTAAACCCAATTTCATAACGTATTTATCAATTTTTGATTTATAGCCACATACGTTAAGGATGAAGAAAAGCAGATAAACTGTTAACACAGAGACATGTCTCGCCTGTCGCAACTGGACACAGTATAAAATGAAGTAAAAATCCTCCTTAAACTGATCTTAACAGATGGTTAAGCAGCTGCATACCAAATATAAGTGGTGAACCATAACTGCTTTATATAAAACACTCATGACATAAGTAAAAAGTTAAAAAGTGTAAAATCTCAAAGTCAGTAGACTGTGACTGCAGGATCATACAGATAAAATACTTTTGAAATTGAACTGTACTGATGCTAATGCAAGTGCATAACCGATATCAATGATGTACCATAACTGTTTCATGTTAAACAGACGTAAGAAAAAAGGTTAACCTCGGCCAAATCAGTGTTAAATTTCAAAGTCAGTAGACCGTGACTGCAGGAGCATACAGGTGAAATCCTTTTAAAACTGATCTGTACTAATGCTAATGCAAGTGCATACCCAATATCAATGGTGAACCATAACTGCTTCATGTTAAACAGACTT
Source organism: Arcuatula senhousia (assembly GCA_963971305.1). Taxonomy (NCBI): domain Eukaryota; kingdom Metazoa; phylum Mollusca; class Bivalvia; order Mytilida; family Mytilidae; genus Arcuatula; species Arcuatula senhousia. Next base: position 32,613,263 of record OZ020311.1, on the reverse strand, counting down.
AAGAAAAAAGGTTAACCTCGGCCAAATCAGTGTAAAATTTCAAAGTCAGTAGACCGTGACTGCAGGAGCATACAGGTGAAATCCTTTTAAAACTGATCTGTACTGATGCTGATGCAACTGCATACCAAATATCAATGGTGTAACATAACTGCTTCATGTTAAACAGACTTAAGAAAAAAGGTTAACCTCGGCCAAATCAGTGTAAAATTTCAAAGTCAGTAGACCGTGACTGCAGGAGCATACAGGTGAAATCCTTTTAAAACTGATCTGTACTGATGCTGATGCAACTGCATACCAAATATCAATGGTGTAACATAACTAGTTCACACAAAACAGACTTAAGCAAAAACTTTAACCAATTGTGGACGCCGCCGCCGCCGCCGCCGCCGTCGCCGCCGCCGGAATCACCATACCTAAGTCTCGCCTTTTGCGACATTCGTCGCAGGCGAGACAAAAAAATTATATTTTGATGCTTTGTCAGTTCTATTTTCTAATTTTTTTTTAGGGTTGATATATGTTCTTCATATCATTCCTGTGAACATTTTTAACAACCCATTTCCCTGTTTTGAGAGTGCTACAAACTCAGTTTAATTTCGAAGCCGGGTATATTTTTTTCAGTATTTTTCAATTCAAATGAAGTACACCTACACTAAAATTGACGGTAAACATTCCAAATAAAACAAAACAAAAAAATAATGGACAAAAGTTCAAAGCGTATTACAATTAGCTATCTTAAAAAGGGTATATCAAATTAGCCTAAAAAGGACAAAATTTTAGTGCAAAGGTTAAAAAAGAAAAGGTTAACGTTTTCTAAAATGCCTTATTTTACAAAGGAAAATATCTTTGTATAAAAGTGCAACAACTAGAAAATAGAAAACTTCAAGAAAAAGAGTGTCAAAATCATTTCTGTCAATCATGTTTAACAATACTTTAATATTTAATGTTTGTCTTATCTCTTAGCAACCCAAATTTACTCCTTATTTGAACTTTCTTAGCTTATAAAGTTATGTAACTCCTGATTGTTGCCATGTTTACTTATAACTTCTATTGGCTAAACATGTATCTTAGCGTGTACTTGACCAGTCGGTAGTCAATATTATCAGAAGACCTGCATGCATCGGCATGTACATTTGTTTTAGGAAGTACAAATCTATCAATTGAAATTAAAATGGCCGATTACGTAAAGTTAAAACCATGTCAAACATTGGAAGTCAAATCGCCCAATCTTGTATACAAACGAAGGACTTCAAAGTATCGGAGAATCATGTTTTCAACTATAAACCAAAACTTTTTATTAGTTTACTTAAATGGCGATTTAGATGTTTATATCCCCTGATTACGACCATCATGGTTTACACGTTATCTTCATTAGTAATTCCTGGGGATAAGGAAATTATTTACCATTTATAATAGCGAGCATAGCTCGCAAGCGGGCACAAAGTGCCCGCTCGAGCGGAGAGCTCTACGGTATTTGTTTCCGCGAGAAATTTGCTAATGCTGATTTAGATTTTTTATGGTCCGGAAAGGGTTATTATTTTCACAGGGCCAGAGTGAATGTTAAAATTATTTATGAGAAAAGAAATAATGCTTAAAAAATTAAGAAATTGCGCTTTTTACAAGAAAATAATATTCTTAAAATAATAAATACACATAAAGCTGCTCGTTTCGTCTTGGTTATATGCACGTACGAAACTAACGTGTCTTGAAGCTTAATCGCCCCATACCATCTCGCCCCAAATACATTATATAACCAAAACGTCTCTTTATACGTTCCTGCTTTTAGCTATGCTCGCATTTAGGCAATGCCTACTCCATATCAACTTATAATATTAATGTTTACTTAAAAGAGGAAGAATTCCTGAAATAAAAACTTGATATAATTATTTAATTTAAAAATGCCGAAATCATTATTACTTATCCTAGTACGCATAAGTCAAGTATGGTCGAATATATATAAAAATTAAAAAAATATTCGTATTTAGTCAAAGTTTTAAAATACAAGAGGAAAAAAGTTATCAATACATGTATTAACATTTTCTTCCTCTTACTATAAATTCATGCAATTCTTTGCATTGACCGCATTCAAAAGAATTAAAATCAAGCTGTTTTTTCCTACATCAACTTCAGTTTGTGTTGCTGATTTCACTTGTGGTTGGTTTTTGACTGGAGAGGGTCATAATGTTTTAACTTTTATTCGTCCCCTTTTTGTAACCCTTAAAATCCACCACAATAAGCGAGTATAGGTCTGATATTGTACAAATTCATTAATGCGACTTGAGAATGCGCACATTAAAATTTAATTTCTTTCATGGAAAGTAAGTAGCATCGGACTGACGGACAGACACTACATTTACATGCCCTTCTACTTTCTTGAGCTGACGGTACGGTTAAATAATTTGCCAGAAATGCCAGCATTCTAGTTTAGATTTCCTGAAATCTTTAAAAAAAATTATATGAGATAATCATTGAAACGCCATATACCAACATAGAAAATAATGAGACGTGGAATAAGTGTAAAATAATTCTCCAAACTCCAGACATCTTGCGGAGGCCTGGGGGTAATTAGGCCCGTAGCAGAGCCTTGTTTGTTGTAAGAGGCGACAAAAAAGTTCTTGGGATTCTGACATCGGGTTAGTGCTCAGCCCACAGAGCGACCAAGTGTGTACCCTAGGTGGCTAAAAAGGGTGGCCTTCGGCAGGGGTCTACAATACGGAAACCCTGACCGCTGACCATAATGGGCCAACGTGTGTGGAGATTGTCACGTTCTGTGCACGTAAAAATCCCCTTTGTGGACCGCCAAGTAGTGTACCACTTATGCTAAATTTCCCGCCCCTACCCAACTCTCCCCTTTTCTTGTGGTCTTTAAAATTTGTTGTTAATTTGTTTCCCACCCTACCCCCATATTTCTCATCATCATTTCATGTTCATATCATCACCCATTTATGTTCATCGCCTTCAAATAACCTATATTTATAGCGTTCCAAGGACTTATAACACCAACTGACTTATCTGGTTTCAAATTTGCAAAGATCATATGGTACGACCTGAAATTTTCCACCTTTCATGATAGTTTTTGAAAAATAACAATATCCTATAAAAAAAATTGAACAGGTCATTAGATATAAACCTTTTTACTTATATGACTGAAACGCTGCATCCGATTTCTTTTTCAAATGTCCTACATTAATTTCAACAATCGCGAAGAGAGAACAATACATCAAAAACAATACTTTTAATTTATAACCAAAGAACAATGGATTTTTTTTATCTAAAACTTTATAACAATGTGATTTTTTGTCCATGGGTTAACTGAACGATATCTTCATACATGTGTCATACTCAGTACGGCCCCATGATAGTAACACTACAATGTAAATGTCAGACAATCAATTACCATTCTAGTAACATATAAAATATTCAATATTATCTAAAGACGACTTACCGATGAATAGGCTTCCAGTGCCTTCTCGTATTCTTTCTTTCGTAGAAACTCATCCCCTTCGTGTCTGTACACACTGCTCATATGGGCTCTACGGTCATTTTCGGGCTTTTGTATCGCCTTCGTCGGAATTTTCGGTAATTGTCTGGGATGTTTCGGTACAATTGGGATAGCAGGGTTCTTTTCGACATTGTTAATATCTTGGGAAGCGTGAATCGGAGCCTGCAACGGTCTTGGCACCCGTGGAAGGGATCGGATCTTGGTTTTGATGTCTTGATTATCCCTGATCTGTGGTACTGGCGGCAAAATTCTAGACTGTTTCGACAATGGCGGCTCTTTGACTGAAAACTTTGGTACCTGAGGCAAGAGTCTGGTTGTTGGTCCCTTCGGCGTCGAAGACCGAGGTACCAGTATTTTACCCGTCATTTGCACAATAGTTATTGTTTATGTATATCACAGCACGAAATTAAAAGTAAAAAAAAGGAAATATTAAACAATCACTGGATAAACACACTAGTCACAAAAAAATCCTTGATAAATACACGAAATTTTTAATTTTACAGCATTTGAATCTCATTTTCAGGCTTTTTGGTTATGAACGAAAAAATATTCCAGTATTTTCCAATTCTGTCACTTTCCTTTGGTCAAAATGGCGTTGTATTACTAATGTCGTCAAGGCATTGTTCATTGTTTCAAAAGTGTCACATTTCCATAATTTAAGCTTAAAACAAAGGAAAGTGAATTGGCGACCCTTCCTTTCATTTCACCATTTAGATATCTCGGATAGTAAAACCATAATGTGACCGGTCATTTGCAAGACTGCTTTTATTATGGGGTTTTGTGGTGATTTAATCGGATTGAACTTTAAATCTGTAGGTTAACATTACAGAGGTTTCAATGATCAATGATCTATAAATGTTTATATATTGTTAAAACAAAAGTAATAAATTCATATTGTATTGTGTATTGGCTTTTGTTTTTGTCACGTCTATAGGTCAAAGGGTTCCTTACCAGGATAGTTTTTCGTTTTGTTTAAAAATCAATTTTAATGGAGAAAAAGACCATAAAATATATATGTAAAATGAATACGTCTTCAAAATTGTTAATTATGTATTAAGCTAACAATAAAATTTACTTCATACGTTGTTAACTTCATAGGGAACTAGAAAAGCAAACAATCATCTAACAGTTTTGTTGTTTGTTGGTTTTGTTATTACATTTACTAGTATATCCTGATGCTGTCTGATTGGTCATTAATTTTGGGTATCGAATGTCCATCTAAAATTTCATTTTTCTAAATTTTCCTCCGAAGCCCTTAACCTTAGAATTACACAACGGAGACTTTTTACATATCATTTAAACAGCTTATGATAATCGAGGGTTTGTCAAAAGAATCACCAATTCGGATGGACAATTTCGATTTTTTTGCCAAAACATATCCATGATAGAGCTGTCAAAAATGTAAAGATCTTTTTTTATATCTACTACTCTCTAGAGAATTTTTATTTTAGTTCTAATAACTCTAGGTTCTTAATTATTTTAATTTAGATAACTTTATTGGAAAAAGATATTTATAAAAACAAATTCGGGTTCATATATAAAATGAGCATAGTAAGCAGTACAACATAAGACAATGCATTTAAAGATTTTTTTTTTAATAGAAAATAGACATGAAAGGAATATGCATGTACTCCGATAAAACTTTATTTTTCAGAAAGAATTCTTTAAATGCCAAATAGGAGCCACCTAAATCATGCTGACTTAGCTGCAAAAGGACCATAAGAGTTACGGATCTGCAGACTAATTTGGCCATATGATAGAAGATAAAAACGGCGGAGAATCGGTTTATCGAGAAATACGCTTTATATGTATAATATTTGTGTTGGAGCATTTTTGAGTGTTTTTTTTTCTTAATGAAATGCATGACTGTATTTGAATTTATTAAACTATATTTTCTATATTTAAAAAGAATTAGAAAATGGGGAACTTGTGATTTTTCTACAAAGTTTTTTTCTTTTAGAGGAAAAGTTATTTGGTATTAATTTAAATAACTTTCATATAATCTGTATCCTAATGTTCAACCATTTTGGCAGACACAACCTTTTTAAAAAAAAATTGATATATGAATTTGTAAAATTTAACAAAACTTGCAATTTTTTATAAAAATATTTGTTCACAATCGATGAAACTTAAGAGCCAATCTGTGAGAAAACCATGCAATTTTGTTCCAAACCAATTTACTTGAATCATACTTGACCATCATAGAACAATTGTCGATAGACCGATTCTTCACTGTGATATACAAGTAATAGCTATGCACTTTAAAATGCATCTTAATATCACAGGGACTTGCTACCCTCTATCAATATTTTGTTAGAGTCAATGTCTGGTACGAAAAAACTTTTTTTCGTACCGCACAAAATATTGATAGAGGGGAGAAAGTCCCTGCGTTAATATATCAATGCTTTTGAGCAAGAATGTTCGAATTGAATTTTTTGTCGATCGTTGTGACCTTCGCCTTTGATCTATCGACATCAAAACTAATATGCTTTTTCCTTCTTTGATAAGAGACAATCAGTGAATTTCAGATGCCCCATTGGCAACTCTCTCCTTCTTTCTATCAAGGCGCTCAAAAGTTACGTCCTGCAAGACAATTTCGGACAGAAGGAAAGCAGAATTCTTTTTTACCCCTGTCCCATACAATATCGTTATCAATTACAGAAGTCTACTAATTCGGCTTACATTGTCCCGTCCCCAGGGATACTATTAAATGTTGTACAGTAGCTTTTACTAGAGGCCTTTTAATCTTCAATCATATTTGCCAGATACATGATAACGAGTATTGAAAAGTGAATACATTTTGATAGTGGAACAAATTAAAGGAAAAACTACGGCCATAAATATTGATAGGATCCATGGCGGTCTTTTAAGTTTTGTTATGCTGTTTAGTTTCATCTAATCCATTTTAGATTGCTTCAATGCAGTCTTTTAGACCAGAGTATCTCTGAAGGTCAATTTTAGAAATTTACCAGACGTAGACGTGCTTCAGCCGTAGAAATAGTTTTTGCCCTTAAACTTTTTTGTTTCCATAACTTTTTGTTCAGATAAAGAAAGATATGAGGAACTGGTCAATTTGAGAACAGATGCACGACATTATATTAAAACAATCATTTTTAAGGGGTACTGAAAGTGAAAAATCTGTTAAGAAATATATTGTTTAACTTTTAAAAAGTATATATGTTTTAATTGTAATATAATTGTACTTTCAAAAATATTATATACAGTAAGTGGACTAAACTAACTATGAATATGTGCAGCATTCTAGTAATATTTATACGAAACAACACAAGGTTCACACGACTTCACTGTATTGTCCTTCCTGTCCTTCAATCAATATTCATTTCGCTTTTTAAGTACCTAATTCACATAGAGGTCATGTAATTGGATATTCGAAGGTCCCTTGTTATTAATGAATCAAATCTTCACTTCTTAAGGAGTAAACGATAAATTATCAAATTTACAAAGAGTTCACGTAAAATTGGTCTGCGTAAGTATTTTAATGGAAAATATTAAAACCGAAAAAGAAAAAGTTTGGATAATTTTAAATTTTGTGATTCAACTTATTTATATTGACACACTATTTTTTAACAAAACAATTTTTACGTGAACTCACCTTACAAGGGGTGAGAATTCGAAGACTCAGTACTATTTTATGTACCGTAGTTTTGTTTTTTAAATGTTATAAATTGTCATCAACAGGATCGGTTTGGATTTCAAAGACTTGGTGTCTAATAAGTCCTCTCTCCTTCTTTTGCTTGGCTTGACAGGTAGCAGCAGAAACAGAATTGTGTAAGGCTTGCTTTGCTCTTGATTTTGTGTGTTCACTGTTTTGTGCACAAAAATCTGTAAAAGGAAAAAAGTATAACAACTTACATCATATTTCATACGATTTCTTATACATTTTTACCATTCTTTGAATGAATATACCTTAACCCATTGACATTTAACATGCTCAGAGATAGCTTAAAATTAGTCCTAAAATCTCATCTGTACTCGCCAGCTAATTTGAATTAGAATTAATATGCTATGGTTGAGCTTTAGACAATCCTTTAACTTTTCACACAAACAAAATGAAGATGATACATGCTACATGTTGAATTCTTTTCAGCACCAATAGACAACTTGCGTATCGACAGAACAAACAAAAAATAATCCTAAAGTTAAACAACAACAAAATCAAAATATTGAAGATACGTCAGCATGGTCAGCACTGTGATTATCCTGCAACACAAGAACATCCATATGTAGCTAATTCAGAGTAGGATAATTGAAAAAAGACAAGCAGGCATTCCATCTACTTTGTTTCACAATGTCAACATGGTCAAGAATATCATAGTTGTTTTTTGAGGCAACGTACATTTACCCCATGAAAACATGAACACGTGAATTGCTTTTTTATTTGAATATTGAAGAATAGACATGACAAAAGTCAAAAAGGAAATTCATCACAAAACAAGTTTACACTTTTATTTGTAAAATATATACATCTAAACAAAATACAAACACATAAATTTCATCTAAACATCTATGTTTTAGGATTAAGACTTGATTGTAAACTAAATAACTACAAAACAACAAAAAATATAGTGATTAAAGGACAAAAGTAACAAATATTATTATATCCAAATTACAGGGCGGATCCAGAAAATTTTGAAAGGGATGTTTCCGTCTAGAATTTAGGGTGAAAGGGAAATCCATGTCAATATTCACAGAGAATCTACTATAGAAATACAAGTCATTGAAAAATTGGAATTTAAACCCCAGAATCACCGATAATTATTATCTGGATCCGCCACTGAATTACGCGTAAAGTCTCCTTATTTATTGCTTGTCTGTAATGCTTTCTTAATTTGGTTCAGTCTGATATATTTGCTTCGATTGCGATGGTAACTGTTAGCTGCTGATACCGTATTATGCAATGCTTGTTTTACTCTGGATTGTGTGTGTCGGGTCTTGACAGTACAATAACCTGAAAAATAATTGAAAACCTCATTCGTTTCTAGAAAAAAAGTTCCACTAAAATTAATAAAAATGCTGGACCAATGTCAACAAAAATAATTTCCTTCCAACATAGGGTGACATATTCAGGTGACACGGGGTGATTTAAAGGCGAAATTATATACAACAAAATCAACATGAGCGGCATATGGGTCACAACGCGAACTTTCGTTTAATGCATTGAGCTGTTCTTTTGACTTGTTGCTAAGTAAGTGTAGAAATCTGTGCTTCCATTCTTAATCTTTCATCTTCTATCCTCTGACGTTCATAACAGTTAGTTGATGATATTTTATTATGGAGAGCCTGTTTCACTCTAGGTCGGGAGTGCTCACTGTTTTGCGTACAGAAATCTGTAAAATAAGTAAAACGTACGCCTTCTAAGTAGATACGATTTTTTATAACTATAGATATATATCTTCTTCATCAAGCTAAAACAGTTTATCACATTGAACATTGTATATCAAGTATATTATACGTGAAACAAGTTTTCACTTCAGAACAATGGTTGTTAATTTTGATATTTCAAATTGGGTACTGAACTTAAACTAGTCTATACATTGTTCTTTCAATAATAGAAACAAAACTGAATTTCTCTTCAAAATAGCACATCGAACGTTCCATTTCAAAACGTTATCCTGTGAATTTAGCAAATTTGAGTCTCATTCTTGATTTAGCATGACAGGTTGCGGCAGTGACGCTGTTGACCAGAGCTCGTCTGACAATTGACCTTGGCTGTGTGCTGAATTTCAGACAAAAACCTGAATAAACCAAAAGAACAAATTTACAACAAAGTTCGGGCGGCAACAGTTCCAATACGTTTAACATATTTATAGTATTAATTGGAATGACGAACTAACATTTCTAGTAATACGTTTCTACATACAATTCTATTTTGCCAGCAAACTTGTGAGATATTAAGCAATCCCGAAGCAACATATCAAAATTCCAGTCTCAAAGCGCCTTTAAGAACATATTGTCCATAATGGACCAATGCAAAACGAATGAAAAGTTGAAAAAAACACCGCAAATTAAGAAATAACTGCGTTGAAATTCAAAGATAGGTCTCCCAAAATAGCCTTGATAGTGTATCATTCAAATGAAAAAGTTAAAAGAAATTCAAGTTCGTTAACATATCAGACCACTTTGACTTTTCGGTGGCGAATGTGGTAAGAACATAAAGGCAATATTGCTAAAAAAGGTTCTAAGTGACTTCTTTTAGTTTTACAACCTTTAGCAAGTTTCATCTTGATTCTTCATCCCACAATGTGTTAAACAAGTTCATGGCACAAGAGAAAGAAGCAGAGGTTCCAATGGGGCATCCGAATGTCAAAGTCTAAAGCATAGACAAAATCCGTAGACACAAACAAGGACAGGACGAAAAAACAGACAAGACATAAAACACGGAAACACAAAAACAACTGAATATCAATTAACAACGCGAACTCTAGTCGTCATGAGAGTGACTTGAAAATCTGCGAAACCATTGTCATCCAACATGTTTTGAAATTGTATAATTTTTTTGAGGTCTCGGGAAAACATCCTAATTCAGTTGAAGACAGTTACCAAATTCCAAACAAGTGTAAAATGTACATGAAACAACGACAATTTGAACCTCTGAAATGAAAATTCGACAGCCTTTGAAATAGACTATTGGTCACTGTTCGCCAACTTGCAATATTCAGATGATTTATTTTCTTTGTTAGAAATATAGTACTATGCCTTCGTAAACCACGCCGAATAATTTCTCATTACAAACACCACTCTGTTGAAATAATGCCCTTTTTGAGTTCGAAACCTTGCAGAAACATATCTTATCTTATGATTTTCAGACCATATACTTTCTTATTTTTCGATGGTGTGATTTATAGAACATGTGCTTATATGACAGGTTCTAAAAAACACAATAGCGGACAAAAAACAAATAAAAGAGACCAGTGGTGAATCCCTGGACCGGTTGGAAACTCCAAAAAATGGTTATTTTTGTGTCGATTTTTACTAAAATTGGTCTGGATGGGACCGAAAGTTTGTCCATAATGGACTGTATGTGCACTCCTTTTTAAATATTTCTGGGTCCACAGCTTGGACTTATATAAAGCTTCACTTTTAGGTTGCAATGGAATAAAAAGCTACAAGTTTAAAAATATCAAAATTTATTCCTGTATACTAAATAAACAATATAATGTAAAGAATGCAATTGTTTAAACACAAGACATGTTAAGTCTATTTACACTTCCCGCTAATTGTTTGACCATTGTTTTTGCTGAAAGCCCTGACTAAGTTTCTTTTTAAACCTCCAGTTGTGTGCTACTACACTGTCCGTTAATGCCTTTCTAACTTTAGATCGTTGATGCTTGCCATGGGCCATGCAAAAATCTGTAAAAGATTAACCATTCTTCCTTTCAAAAAGTACTTAAGTACAGATATACGGTATTTCTTAAAGTGATAACATTATAAAAAAGCAAAAAAGTATCAATGGGCATTCGAAAATCGGAAGTCAGAAAAGCCAAGACATGCAAGTCATAACACAAAATACCAGCACAACATAACAGGAAACAAACAGTTTAACACACAATACAATCATCAATGTGAGCTCAAGTAAAAAGAAGAGTAAATTTAGGTGCCCCGGAAGGTTAAACAGTTACAGCCATTACAGTCCCACCAAATTCAGAATTCAAGATACAGTTCTCAAAATCGAAGTTTCCAGTATGTTTTGACTTGCTATAAAATATGACGCTGGAAAACATTGTAATCTCTAGCATCATGCCGGTTTATTCAATGACAAAACGGACAGAATGTTAATTAATTTTATTTGTTTACTTTTGTCAGTTAAATGCACATCACTTCAGGATAGGCTTGTAAATCTGTTTTTGCCGTTCATGATGTGTCGCACAAGATATCTTATGATACAGAACAGCCCTAATGGCAGGCTTTTGGTGCCGACTATTTCTCTGACAAAAATCTACAAAGAAGAGAAAGAACAAAAAGAATATGTTTGATATTTCCCACTTGTAAGTTTCTATTCATGGTAATATACATATATTACGAGGTATAAAAGATGAGGCTATGATCACATGCCATTTAAAATTTCCCAGATTTCGAGCACCTCTAATAGTTCTGATACTTTTATATTATTAAATCACTTGAAATCTTTGTAATATCTATACACAAAATCATATAAAACGCACCATTACAGTCTTTTCTTCGATTAAATTCTTGTGTTGTTCAGTATATATACACATGTAATTATTGCAATTCACAAGCAAGATGTTTGACAGAAAACTCTTAGTTATAAGGTTCTCTGGTTTGCCTTTTTGTCTCAAAAATGTTTGTAACATTAAAGCATCGATTCCCAGAAAATTAATCATAGACACCAAATATTCAAACGACAAAAAGAGGTCAAAACAGAGTTATTATGTCCATTTGTTTTTCGCTTTGCCATATATGACACTCCGAATCTGTTTTTGCTTATCATAATGTGTTGCACCAGATATCTTATTATAAATGACATCTTTTATGGTAGGTTTTCGGTGGCGACTGTTTCTTTCACAAAAATCTGCAAAGAATAGAAAGAACAAAAAGAATATTTTGTATTTCCTCTATTGAATAACGGATGTTCTTAGTATAAAAGTTAGGGTTAAAAGTTAACATGCTCGTGAAACTATCTTTGAATTTAAACTAGAAAATGTGCCTATGAGCCACAGGATGGCCCTCCCGTTCCTGAAATATCACTAACCCCATTGTGTATAACTTGTATTAACCAAGAACTTAACCAAAGTCGTTCATGCATAAAATATAGGTCATAGTGACCTAATTTCTAGTGGGTGGTGTCATCCTACCCAAGACACATCTAGTGGTGAAATATCATTGACCCCAACATCTAGTATCCGAGTAATGGTCCTTAACCAAGAACTTAACCAAAGTCATTCATGCGTAAAATATAGGTAACAGTGACCTTATTTCTAGTGGGTGGTGTAGCCCTACCCAAGACCCATCTAGTGGTGAAATATCATTGACCCCCAACATCTAGTTTCAGAGTAATGGACCTTAACCAAGAACTTAACCAAAGTGTTACGGACGTAAAAGGGTAAAACTATATGGCCGATCCACATACGTGGTCGGGCCATAAAAATATGAACACTTAATGCACATATGTATAAAAATTCCATGATTACACCATACTTCTTTCATGAAAAAGTTACTTCAACCTAAAGTTAAACCTGATTTTAGAACGGACGGGCAAACAGACCAGAAGAATCTTTGGCCCTCTACTTTAGTAGGCCAGTTTAAAGTTTAATTCAAATGAGGCATAGAAAAACTGTCTTAAGAACACTCGCTGAATTGACAGCTAGGTTAGACGCATCTATCGACTGATATAAAGAAATAAACACTGCATTTTTTTCTACTAGGCCATTGAATCATTAAAAAAGATCTCTCAACATTGCAACTTTATATCATTTACACAATGTTTAGTCTTTGTTTGCATCAAAATGCCATTTTAATCAATATCATATAAAAATCCTGTCCTATGCCTGTATACCCCAAAAGCATGTGAAGAAGGAGATTCGTCTACATGAAATACATACATATTGTTAAATCGTTGCTTTTAATAAAAAAAAATTTGTCTGCTATGTCAAATATATCTGTATTAAGCACACGGGGTTTAAAATAACAGTCCGACCCTTTGAACTACAACGACCATCCAAGTGAACAACAATATATATATGGAAAATTCTCTAAAATCTGAGACGCGGTTCCAGAAATATTATTGGTGTAACTTGTTAATCTGTTTTTGCCTTTCAATGTGTGTGACGTGTGAAATCTTATGATATAAAACAGCTTTAATGGCAGGTGTTCGGTGGCGACTATTTTTCTGACAAAAATCTACAAAGAACAGAAAGAAGAAAAGTATTTTAAAAAGTGGTAAACAATCGAAAATGAAAGATTTACATGTTGGGTACCTGACAGGGAGTATTTTAATGAAATGAAACAAATACCTACTGAAAAGACCAACGGAAAAGAAGACAAATCAAGGCAAAGACACATCGGAGAATCACAATGGATCACAATGGTCCTGACTTGGTATTGGCATTTAAACAAGTACGGCCAAGATATAGTCACTTTAAGTACTTCAAGTGTACGTGACCACAAAAAAAAAAGGTTCATTGAACCAGGTTTTACGATGCCAATCACCCTCTTCAATTACCAGCTTATGGTTTGTTAGTAACACCAAACATCAATAGGTTTTGTATCAAATGTTATCAGAACAGAAAATCAAAACAATAGTCAACACCAAGAACTTTATAAGCAAAACACGTCTAAGTGTTTTGTATTCTAATGTCTGTGAATGCACTTTTAATGCAAATGTTTAAATTGTAATTTTCGATATTTCTGTGAATCTCTACAAGTCACTGATGAGATTTTCCGTGTAATGACTGCCCGAACCTTTGGTCTAGAATGGATTCCATGATTACAACAAAAATCTACAAAATATCAAACCCAAATTAAAATTTTAATATTTTCCATAACGGGAATTTAAAAATTTCTTTCGAATACAAAGGTAAACATAAACAAGGAATACTGTGAACGAGCTCACAGAAGGATACCCCCCCCCCCCCGCGGCCGCTCCATATTGGACTCTATATTGCTAAAATACCTCAAGTCCAATATTCCCACTTGAATGATTTCCTTCAGCAATGAAAATTCCTCATTGAATCACATCTACATATGATATACGTCCTTCCTCCATATAAATTTTTATCAAATCCGTTTAAGCGGTTAAAGAGTAGTTGCGCTTACGAGGTCTCCCAATGAATACTTTATTGAAAAAGTCAAAAACCATTAGTCTCCCCTGAATGATATTCGAAAGCCACAAAAATTCTTCATGCACACATGCATACATTTGATGTACTTCCTTCGTGTAAAGTTTCATCAAAATCCGTAAAGCGGTTCAGGAGAAGCGCTTGCGAGGTATGTGGACAGACGGACAGACAGGGTGATTACAGCCAGGTGATACCCCACCTCCACAAACTGTTTGCGAGGGGTTTAAAATTTCTTTAAAAAACCAAAGTGTTGGTCAATTATTTAAAATGGAAAACTTCAGTAAACAGAATCTGTGTATTTAGATGTGTTACTTAACACTAGGAGTGACTCATCAGCGACTTCAAAGTAAACAAAAAGGACCGGCAAACCCCTAAATCCGCTCATAAACATTATGTCATAAGCTGTCTCATGATACTCTCACATGCCAAAATATCTACAACTTGGGTCTAAAACAAAACTTTAAGGCCCAGAAATCGTTCCTTATTTCTTGAAATTGTATTCATGGCAAAGTAAAACCTAAAATGGAACGGACGAATCGATAGAAAAAAACTTAAAATACTAGTATCCCACAACTATCAAAAACTTTTAATAACTGTCATCTTTCAGTACTATTGACATAGAACAAATAAACGAAAAAATAAATTCAAACAAACAAAACAAATGAACGAACAATAAATTCAAACAAACAAACTAACGAATTCTCAACAAAGCAACGGATTTTCTCCAATGAAATTAGAAATATTGAATGCAAGATTTTTAAACTATTCTTGGAATTAGTGAATAAGAAAAAGTTGCATAACCTTTATGCTAAAAAAAAAATATTAACCGAAATGAAAAGATAAAGAAAGGTACATGAACCACTAGAAACGAACAATGTCCTACAGACATTCTAAAAATCTTGCATTCAATAAAATAAAAATCATAAATTTAACCAAGTCATGTGGATTGAATATTTGTCATGAAATGTGCAGTTTATGACAAAGTGTTTTTCTTCCTTAGTTTCTGTAATTCCTGACAGTTCACCGCGGTAATTTTCCGTGCTAATACACTCTTAACCTTTCCTCTTGTGTTGCGTCCATAGCAACAACAAAAATCTGCAAAATATCAAAATCACAATACTTATTTCTCTACCCAAACTGTTTGTCAAGGGGATGCAATATATAATTTTATAACAATGGATCCAGCACTTCGAAAATCTAGAGAAACTATTCATTGATAAACCAATCAATTTGATATTTTTTCTTTTAATAAAATCCCAACCATGTTTTTTAACCGCAGCTTAATTTCATCCTCATGTTATACATGTAACAACCAACGCAAACCACTTTGCAATCAACTATTGCTGCATATTTGAAGGGTCCTGCCTAGTAAAAAAAACTATCAATCCACCAGAAAAAGAGGGTTTTTTTCTAAGGGGGTCTATTCTCCAAATTTCAACCTCCTTCAAAGAACCGTACTACCAACGTTAAACATATCACTTTAAAAGAACATTTCATTTGTTATCAAACTATTCCTAAAAATTTGTTAACGTAAATCTGAGAAAATTAAAAACAGTGTTTAATAAGCTCAGAATAAATAACAGCTTAGTATGCGAATGAGATAATTCAAGATGAAGTTATTGCCCATAAAGACTTTTTTTTTCAAACTTATCCTTTATTTACATCCCACTGTATGAAACAGAATCCAATTAAACAGTCACACTCATTAAAGTAACTTTACAAAGGCACGTGCTTCTGGCCATATCCAGCAAGACTAAGTTTGTTCAATATTTTTCGCCTTTCTTGTGTTGTTCTTGATGTAATGCAATTACCAAGGGCTTGCTTAACTTCTTTTCGTCTGTGACGACTATTTGAAGTACAAAAGCCTGGAACGAAAAAAGGACAGGCTTTTAAGATGGAAGCATGAACATTTTGCATTTTTTTGAGAAAACAATTGAAGATCGCAATGGCCCGACTTGGTACAGGAGGCATTTTTACTTTATGGGTTTTAAAGTTAAACAAGCCAAAGAGTTATTTTTAGAACCTTTGCATTTGTATGAATACCTTTATTACTAATAGATCAATTGAAGAAATTCTTTCCGAAAGTTTGCTTGTGTACGATTTTTTTCACTTATCAATGTCATTGTTTTTAAGTCCAACTTCAGCATTTGCAAAACACCTTTATTCATTATATGATTATATGATTAACCACATTTATACAACTTTGCAATGTATCTATAACTATTAGTTTAACCATTCCTTAAATCGAGCAACTGCATGGCTCGAGATTCCACCCAAGGAAAACTTGTGACCTTGACATTTTGACCCCCAATCAATTATCTTATCTTATAAGCTTTAAGGTGCATTAGTTTCACGAAATTCTATCATGTTAAAAAATTATGCTTCGGAAACTATTTTTACTATAAATATTTTAAAGTTTTTTTACATGTGACAAGTTAGTTTAAACAAATCCAGACAGATGGACAAACAGAAAGCCAAACTTTATAGCCCCCTGCTTTCAGGTAAAGGCAGGGACATAATAGGAGTATATTTCTAGTCAACTATACTACATTATTTACATTACAACAGTTTTGAACTTTTTAAAAGTTGTCTCTTTTTGTCTTGAGCAGTTCGGGCTGTTATACCAGAAGTCAAGGCTTGTCTAATTTTAGATCTGCTATGGTGGCTATTATTAGAGCAGAAATCTGTAAAGAGACACAAATTTATTCCATCAGCTTAAGGATGTTAAACTAAATTTGATTGTCTGTCTGTTAGTGCAATTGTTGTAAACGAAGTATAAACTTTAACCCAGTACCAAGAAGAGCGTGACGGATGGGTGGACAAAAGGACAGTTTTAGTTACAATAAGGTAGGCTAAAAAAAAGATAGACATGCATAAAATACAAGTTTAAGTAAGAAATGGGATAGAATACATCTCCACATGAATGCCCATCATATGCCATTCTAGTAGAAGAATGATGACTTTATTTAAATATTGTTGTCTTTGTATAATTTTGCACTCATGTCATGACTTTGTAATGCTGTTTTGTCAAGATTACAAGGGCGATAGAGAAAAAAATAACTACGAAACTGCAGAAAACAAGAACATGCCCAAAAGACACGGTGACCAATGTTGCAACATCTTTGTTCTTCATTCACTGAACCACAACATTGACAATGGGGTATAAGTTTCTGATGATTTTTATTAGCTCATACTCTGTGTATAAAGTTTCATGACAATATCTCACTTCCTTAACGAAAAAAAAGACACATTTAACATGAAATAATTTAAACCTGGTTTGTGAAGGGCAGATGAATGAATTGACAAAAGAAGTCAGTGACGCTGTTTGTCCCCTACTTTCATTGGTGGGGTACAAAAATTGACAAATATTTAACAAGAGAAATGATGTTTCCCTAATAACCAAGACTATGTCCAAGAGATATGATGCTCTACCTATCAAAATGGAGAAGAAACTTCAACTTGATGGTAAACCTGATTTGGGACAGACTGACAGACAGAAACACAAACCTTAACAGTATATGCCCCTCTACTTTTCTGTGCCTAAAATTCATACTGTGCTGTATATAAGATGTCTAGGCAGAACAAAATGTTCAATACTCCACAAAAGGGTAACAAGTTTTCACAACCTCCAAACTTGCAATGAACTATAATATTCTATTTCAATCTACAATTCCTTTTTTCTTTATCTAGAAGTATTAAAGCAATCAAAATGTTCAAGTTTTTAAAGTCAAACAAAATAAAACATTTTCAAAAGTATTCATTTATTTACATCTCCAAAGTTGTTTATAGTATAATTTATTATGTACATACAAACACTTCTACTAATAATGTTACAATTTATAGATAGTTAGAACTATAGATAATAATTAAAATTCCTAACTTGTGACCAAGCAGGTAAAATATTTACTATACTAGTATTACATTATTTACATTCAAGACAATTTAGACATGTTAGACTTGTTTAAATTTTGTAGTCGCTTTTTTTCATGACAAGTTCGAGCTGTAACTCCAGAATGCAAAGCTTGTCTAATTCTTACTCTGTAATGACGGCTATTATATTCACAGAAATCTGAAAAGACACAATTTTTGGAAGTTGAAAGTTCATCTAATTTTCTACTTAAGGAAGTTGAAAATTCCCAACTAATTTGGAAATTCGACTAGGTATTTTTTTCACTTTAGTAAGTTGAAACTTCACTATTTTCCAGTAAATACCTTAATTAATCCAACAAGCATGCAAATGTCCACAACCAAAAAATCAAGTTCACACTCGGAATGTGCTCTCCGTTTAATTCAACTACAAACCATTGAAATCACATTTCAAAGGTCCTTATCACTTAAATTTGGATTTCGAAATTGTAGTCGTTCCAATCTAAGTTTTTCTGCTGAATTCCTAGACGACAGACTCCGATGTAAGACTGTTCTTATCCTACAGACATTTTTGTGCCGGCTATTTGTTACACAAAACTCTGGAAAGATATATATAACAAGTCTCTTTCAAGTATTGCTTTAATATAAAACAAGAATATATCCAAAAAACATAATGCCCCATCTCTTTTACATTTGGGACGGACGGACAAACGGACAGATAGACCAATGGACCCAAACACTATATATGCCTGCCCTCTACCTTCGTAGACAACATGATATGTTCCCCCCATACTTTCATAAATAGGGCATAAATATATAAAGTGAAACTTGTCTAAACCAACCCATTTTAGGACTGTTAAATATGTTCAGAATAGACAGGTGTTCAGTTTAAACAGGTCTTAAAAGTCTAGAAATATTAAGATGGGTCTTAAGTTAGGTTTAGACAGGTTTTTTTTTATGTATTAGAGGTTTGGTTTATACATATTTTACTGATTAAGCAAAATGTTAGGAATTTCCTGTAAAACTTGCTCTAACAGAGCTTATGAACAACAGATTGGAAAGTTAATTCACCCATTTATAAATGTTTTGGTTTTTTTGCACACTTGTTTATTGTCATGTGACTTTCATACCATCAAGACAGAATTTTGGCTGCGATATGTAGCTTACTACATGTATTTTTAAATATTTAAGTGGTTTTTATCTTCCATATTGAATCATGACATAATCTCAAAAAATCGTTATATAAATTTAGACACAACTTTGAAGTCAAATAAGAAAATTGTACATCAACTGTTCATACAATGTCTTAACCGTTACAAATGAATAATTTTATACAAAGTATCATTAAACTTGGTCAAGTCATTCTTTTATTTAACTTCATCAAGTTTTTCATAATCTTTCTTTTTTCATGAGTGGTTCTAGAGGAGCAAGCATTGTGCAGAGCTTTTTTGATTGGTGGTATCCCATGGCGACTATTGGCACTACAAAACCCTGCAGAAAAAACAATACAATCTTATGTCATGACATTGTTTATTTACAATCATGGGTCATGAAAAAGATACAAGTATAATCATTTATTTACAACTTAAGCCTTAAGAAAGATACATTTTAAAATTCTTGTACATTATGACCCAATAATTATAAAGGGAGGCTTGATAAGGGGTGTCTTCAATCTTTGCCCCTCTGACCAATGCTCCCTGTCCCTAGGTATTATTTATACCCCAAAATTTTCTATTTTCCCTCCCCCTCAACCCCCACTTGCAGTCCCAGTGACTCCAACTTTCCCATCCTCCTTTTCCAGTCTTAAATTCAACTGTTGTAAAGGAATGATATTCAAAATTACATACATTCAAACCATTCTTTATCAAGGAAATTATTGTGGTTTAAACTTTTTCATCTTTTTCAGCATCTTTTGCCTTTCTTGGAAATTTCTACACGTAATACAATTGTGAAGCACCTTCAAGACAACAGATCTGGAATGTCTACCATTAGAGGAGCAGAACCCTAAAATAGTAACAGAAACTCCTTTTGGTTTGTGAAAGAAATTATAAAGCCATGAAAAAAATTCAGTTCTAACATTGAACCACCACAAAATATCTCAGCCAATAGAAAATAAAGCTCACAAAGTCAGATCATGAGGGTTTGATAAGAGTGGTGAATGGTAAACTTTTTCCCTTCATTTGCTTCAAAATCTTTTGTTTTTCTTGGAATGTTCTACATGTGATACCATTCCGCAGGGCTTTCACGACATGCCGTTCTTGGTGTCGACCATGCATTGTGCAAAACCCTGGAATAGATAATGAGACTTAATGTTGCTTCTCTAATTCAAAATTTGTGGATGGTCTTTAATACTTGCAAAGGTCAATTTGATAAACCAGAACATTTAAGATAAATTTGATATTCAAGATAATTTTATAACCTGTCTTTTACTGATATAACTGTTTAGCACTAAAAGTGGTAGATTTATGGGTTTTTATTTCATATTTTCTGAATGTTTTGTCAATTACCTAAGTTATCGGTACATTTTTTGGTAAAATTGCCAATTGTAAAAAAATCTTCCACAATAAGCAATTTTACAAAAAAAAGAAAAAGGGCTTGCACCTAGTTGTTCTGAGCATACCCCCAATCTGTTATAAAAAATCCATTTTTAATCCTTAAGGCAAGGAAAACCAGAAGCAGATGATTGACTAACCTGGAAATGGGAGGTACAGCACAACTCATCATGCAAAAGCTGTGTACCAAATTTTAAACAAATTCCTTTAGTCATGTTTAGTAAAAGCCCAAAAATCTGTTACAAACAATTTTCCATTTTTGATCGTTAGAATAGTACAAGTAAGCTTGAAAAACAGGAAGTAGATGACAGACTGATCTGGAAAGGAGAGGCACTGTACCTGTCATCATGCTCTCCACCAAATTTGAAATAAATCCTTCAGCATGTTCAGTAGAAGCCAAGAAATTCTACCACACAGACAGACAGATGGAAGGATGGACAAGATGATTGCAATATAGCATCCCCCTCTTTAGAGTGGGGGTATAAAAACCTATGTGATTTTACACTAGTATCACTATTACATTATTGATTAGGATTGCAATTTTGAGATTATGTCTTTTTACCATTCATTTTCAAAATTTCAATGGGACATTCTTTAACATTCTTTGCAAATTTTCCAGATTTCTATGGAACATTTCAAATTTGAATGTGTAAAAAAAGTACATGCATGGCCCCACGTAATCCCAATCACTGATTAAATTGATCAAACATATATCTATGGAATTTAAGTTGTTTGTTTTTGTTTCCATATTGCTGCATTCTTTTTAAAATCTTTTGTCTTTCCTGTGATGTTCTACAAGATATGCTATGTGCAAGGGCAGTTTTGATGTCTGTTCGTGTGTGACGACCATGTTTGGTAGTAAATTCTGGAAAGAGATAGAAAGAATTCTGAATTCATGTTTTGGTTTTAATCTATGCTTCATGGTTTGGTTTAGTAATCAAATTCAAAAAATGGGATTCTTGAAAGTTTTTTTTTTTTAGTTGGGCAACTAAAATAAATCTGTCAAAGTCAAAAATGATTGGATTTTGTTAAACAGGAAGTAGGTGAGAGACAGACCTGGAACCAAATCCCACGTTATGGGACCCCCATCCTGATGCTGTATACCAAAGATAAGTAGTTGCTGAGAAAACTAACGAAAACTTCTTCCCCTCATATTTTTAACTCCGTGAAATCTGCCCAAAAAAGACTGCATTTTTATTAGAAAAATATATAAACACAAATATTCTCACAATATACACATATATTCATTGTATAACAAAATATTTCAAAAAATTTATGAATTATAATATTTAAGGTATTGTATCACGCTAAAATCTCTAAGTTAATGATTTACATGTACGTTTTCGAGCAATGATTTTATTCATTTTATTTTCTAAAAGGTGCAGCTTCAAATTCCCAAACAATAAAAATAGTCCAATTATCTTTCCTAAACAATATATAAAAGTGTTAAATTTTTTTTCAGCTATAAAACTTTCATTAAAATCAGTCAAGAAGTTGAGGAGTAGTTGTGCTTATAAGATATGCGGACAGGGGACATGTTTTTCACAAAAGCAATCAACACAACGTATCAAATACAAATGTACAGTATTTTGTTACAAATCTCAAGTTTGATTTTGTTTCCATTTCTTCATCTTTTTCAATATCTTTTGTTTTTCCTGTGAAGTTCTACAAGTTATGCTATTTGTTAGGGCTCTTTTAATGTCTGTTCGATTGTGGCGACCATGTGCAGTTGAAAATTCTGCAATGAGATAGAAAGAATTCGCAAATATTAAAGAGGCTTAGCTGTGCAAATTATTTCATGAATTTGTTATTCAAATGTTTTTCTTCCTCTTATATTTATTTTAATTTTAATTTGTTATTTTCTTTCTCAAGATTTTTTTCATATTTTTATGCTTTAACAGGTTGGTTGATGATTTTGTTTTTTCTACCCCTATTTCAATAGTAATGGGTCTGAAAGGATACATGGAGCAGTCAGGTTTAATTGTGCAGGAAACTCTTTAACCCAGAGAAAACCACTGACTAAGTGCAGGTGATAAAGCAAATTTTGTTAATAAACTACTGATGTATTTTGCCTGTGTCTTACAAATATTTGTTAAACAAGAAGTAGATGAGTTGCAGGCATAAAATTGCATTACACTATAATAAAGTTCTATTTGGAAAGCCCCGTTATATCAAGAGGCTGTGAAATGTAGTTTGCCTAGAATCTGGCAGAAATTTTGGTGATGCCACAGGACAACTGACGATAGAGGCAGAATGCTGCTAGCATCAGATGATGCCAGAGTGGAAATGGGCAAGCCGGGACCACTGGTCATGTTGAAGGCTTACAGCTGGCTGTTTTTAAATTGCTTAATATATGCAGGTTGTTCTTGTAGGCTTTTTCCACATCTTATTACCTTCTATCAAACATGTCACTTTGCAACTTCTGACAACATAAAAAGTATGATTGAACTGAACTAATGCTGTATTTGAGAAATTGTGGAGTGTTCAATAGGTATTTATACCAAAAATCTAAACCACCCTGTGCTCAACCCCTTGACAGGAGTTTTTGTAGGCTAACTCATGTATTGGGAAAGTCCACATTTAATAGATCTGCCACACAAAACGGATCCTCATAGCAAGTAAACTAAAACTGATCTCTAGATACTTTTAAAAAGTCCAGTTATACTGTATGTCATTTTTTCATCTATACCAAAGAAATTACCTGGTTTTATTATGCATACCAAACTGTGAAACACATCATCATATAAAACACTCAATTTTTGCATTGGAAAAGTCCAGTTTCTGAGTCATTATTGCTTTGATATGCTATACTAAATACATCTTTATGTCAAGAAAATTTTTCGAATTTTTTTTTCGAAATTGCTGTTTCATTGTGGGTTGTGTCGCGTACACTTATTCCACATCTCATTATTTTCTAATTCTTCCGTTTCTATTCATTTTCTTTGACAGACAGGACCATGTGGGTCTGATGTGACCAATTATATCTTAGATAAATCACCTTGTCAACAAGGATGTCACAAATCATTTAGTTCTGAAATGATATTCATTTTCAAGGTCACCATGTATTTTTTCCATCACAATATAATATTTCCAACAATCCAATGTGCAATGTCATAGACTCGTTGAATTATATAATCATAGAACTTTGTACTTTGCCGCAAGTGGCAGATATCTGTGATCTTCAATAAAGACTCTTGTAAGATTATATAATAATCTAATTGGTAATCTATGCCTTTGAAAATCTTGATTCAGGAGTCATTGATTAAATTATTTCACATAGTCCAGTTTTCTTCCAAAAAATCCAAAAATTATTTAACAATATCTTCATTGCATGTAAATAAGAACTAATATAGGCACAGGAAAGGACTGGTTTAAACAACAAATGAAGCACATTTGCAAAGGAAGAATCTCAAGATAATCTATGCATCGGAAAAATTCAGTTTTCAAGTCGTGGTTTGCACACATCCTTCAGAACAAAAGGGAGACAATTTAAGAATTGGAAGGGCCTGGTGTCCAAACCATTGTTTTGTTGTTATATCTTTCTATCTTCAGTTTTTCAGATGAAGTTCTTGCAGACACACCACGATGTAACACTGTTTTTATTCTCGATTTACTTTTATGTCGGCTATTTGTGGTGCAAAAGTCTGCAAAGATAGTGTGAAAAAGTTGTCTAAGTGAACTGTTTTATTAATATTAAGTTATTTTATCTTCACAAAATTTCAGCAGAGATAGTTAAACTGTTAATGGGTCATCAGTTTGTAAAACTGTCAAAGACCAAGATAATCTCTTATTTATAAACTCTGAGGAGCAATGAAAACCTCAAAATGTTGTAAAGTTGTTAAAGAGATACAAAGCCCTAATATAAAAAAAATATAGACTTTTCATATGGTAAAGTTAATGTTATTATTTTGTCTATAGATTACACAACAAGTAATAGCAACTGCTTGATTATCCTTTCAAATTTTCAAAATACTGTACACTACCGGTAGATGATATATTCACAGATTCCCCATCATTCAAGAATATCTACATTATGTATATGTAGATGTATACTGTGGATTCATTTATTTTTGTGGGTACCAATTTTCGTGGTTTGACAGTAAGGACTATTTCATGGAACTTTTAAATTTGTGGTTCTGAAGTCTGCAGCATACAATCATTTACAATACTGTGTTAAATTTTATTTTCATGGAATATCAAATTTCGTGGGTAAGGGCCACCCATGAAAACCACAAAATACCCCACAAATAATAATGAAACCACGGTATATGTATCGATTTTGTAAGCTGCAGATCTTCAATTAAAATGCTTCATACCAGATATATTATTAGGCCTATTTCAGAGATAAATTAATATAACATAATTACAGGTAAACCACTGATTTATGTCCAGGGATCAATAACCTATTTAATATGGATAATTTTATTTATCGTACTACATGCACAAAAAATTGAAAA
This sequence comes from Arcuatula senhousia, assembly GCA_963971305.1. Taxonomy (NCBI): domain Eukaryota; kingdom Metazoa; phylum Mollusca; class Bivalvia; order Mytilida; family Mytilidae; genus Arcuatula; species Arcuatula senhousia. Next base: position 32,588,071 of record OZ020311.1, on the reverse strand, counting down.
CTATTGAGTCAATTATATTGAGCTGTCACAGTCATAACAGTTGAAACAAAGATATTTACAACAAGCAGAAGTTACTCATATTGATTAAGATTTTTTCCATAAAATATTGGTGGCATTGTTCTGTTATTTTTGATTTTTTGTCGAGCCCTCCATTCAGTTGCTGTGACCACATTGCGACAAGCTTCTCTGCACTGAGATCTTGTATGTCTTCCATTATTTTCACAAAAATCTGCAAGAACCAAATTTATACAGCTTCAGCACAAAATCTAAACAAAATTTTCTATATAATTTCGAAAATATAACAACTTTATCATCACATGATCATGCAAAGAATGTCCAATGTGGTCACTGGAAGACATTTATTTGCCACAGCCAAAGGCAAGTTTCACATCTTTCAAAAGGTGGTGTACTAACATGTAAGATGCATAAAAATTTGAAGAAAAAAAAACTTCAATCCGCATAAAAAAATAAAACTCCAACCATAAGTCCAACATTCAACACTATTCATTAAGCAGTGGAAAAAAATGGCAGTAGCGCAGTCGCTCATGGCTACTAGATTTGGAGTCAGGCTACCAGAATTTTGGAAAATTTTAGTAGAAAGGAGACATGGGCTACCAGATTAAAATTCCCAACCTTTCATCCTGTTAAGTAGTATGAAAAATTTTATCTAAAGGCTAATGCCTATACGTTGTAATTGGTCCTGTTTTTTCAGCTGATCTATCAATCTAAGATGAGTAAGAAACACAATAATATAGCTAATTCAGTTTCACCAGAACAGTATCTTGTTGTTCTTTATTATAACATCTTAAATAAGGGATATAGGCACAATTTTCAGTCCAAATTTTTACCAGTTGCCCTTTGCTTGTACAAACGTAATTACAATTTATTAATAAGCATCATTTATTTTTTTTAAACTCTAAAACCATTCTGTTTCAGAATATGGGATTAAATTGATTATGTATATACATTTTTGGACTTGTAATGTGCCTCTATCTGTGATATTTAAAATCTTTAAAAAAATCTGGACCTTATTTAGGGTCATTTAGGCCCTATCGGAACAATGACTGAATTTTGCAACATACATTGAACCAAATTAAGATAATTTTTTCCAGCACATTTATTATGGCAATTTTCAATATTTGTCCAAAATGCAATTGAAAGATTTTGACAATATTTTTTAATTGCTTTCATCGGGTTCAATATTCAAAATTATAATCATAATCTACATACATAGATTGTAAACATGGAATATATGCATATACAATATATATTGATAACAAGCAAATAAGTCTACCAACTCATAACCTGCTCAGCACATGAACTTTCTGGGTTTGAATGATTTTTGTGCAATTCATTTTTAATGTTATCTCAGTTGAAATTGATAAGTTTTCAAAATTCCATGACGATTCGAAGCTAAAATGCAATGGTAAATCTGAAGTTGAATATGGAGAGATGAATGAATAAACAGACAAACATAAAAAAAGATAGTATCCCACAACTTTTGAAGGTACAAGGAAGAGTACATTTCTTCTTAAGCCTATTCCAAAGACTATTTTGAAGCCAAAGACCATAAAAATTACTGAAATACCAATTGGACAAAATCGAACAAAAACTGCAACAAGAAGCCTAGAATACACGTAGGTAAAGGGAACTTATTTGACCCCACCGTTTTCTAAACAATATTGATAGAAAAGCTATATAGCCTGGACATCACATATAATTACTCTGATAACAATGATATTGCTCCAGTAGTATTATAAAAGGTTTGCTTTATTCAATGCAATTTCTTTCTTTCTAGATTTCCATGGAAACAATCATCTGTCTTCATAAGTGACCTTTCACATGTTCAATATCATGTTGTAACACACACATTATCATCATGAAACAGTAGACTATAGATTTCTGTGTTCCTCTACTTCAACAACATTGGTGGTTGGACGGCATGCTATTTTTGGACTTAATGTCAAAGTATTGAGACCAGGAGTATGAGTACCTCTGGCTAGAATTGTATTGTTATTTTAGAGAATGCGTCCATGGGACAAGGATGCATCCGCTAAGCCCCAAACAGGAAGTAGATGTTCGACAGACCTGAAAGTCGATTAGGACATACAGTTTGTCATACTGAACCATCCTACCAAGTTTCAAATCATTCCCATTTACAGTTTCTGAGAAAAGCTTGATGGAAATTCCTATGGATGGACGTACAGAAGGACAGACATGAGTAAAACTTAATGCCCCCTGACATGTCGCCACAAGGGCATAAAAATACTGTACAAATCTTTAGCTGCTACTTAAGTGAATTCATCAAGTCCATTGATCATTTTTGGATACTGGTATTATTTTTTTCAGTTTAAGCTCTTACAGACAAACAGAATGATTACTATGTATTATTTAAATAAAACCATGCATTATTGACCACCATACATTGTCAAATCCTATTAACATGATTAAATTATTAAATTTCCAATTTTTTTAAACTTGGTACCTTGGCTTTTTGACCCAAAAATCAATGACTTCTTTTTTGAATGTGTGTAAGTGTCACAGAAACGGAGGAAGGAAAAAATACATTGTGTTTTTCCCCTTCTTTCACAGAAAGTAAGAGGAGACAAAAATCTTTTCATTTGCTGAGAGCTACTAAAAATATATATAAAACTTATGCAGACAAATCATTTCCTAGAACTCAACTGGGGTCATTGATACACAGTGAAATCATAAATATGAATGACACTAGTCAGCTATTGTGTTCAAATCTAATTTTTTTTAACAAGGTTGCAGTCATCTTAGGAAAACAAATAATGTCCCCTGTGTTTTTAAGTATTGGACAAAATGGAAAAAGATGTTATTTTTAATTTACACTAAATAGTAATATAGGATATAGTTACATACATGTCAAAAGGTTGTAGTTGTCTGGAAGAATTGCCTGAATGTCTTGCAATCACATAGGATGCTAGATGAAGTATAGTGTGAAAGTGACCTCAATATGCCCTGCATGTCCAATTGCAACATATTTCAGAGGACATAATAAAATATAGAATACACATGTAATAAAACCTCCAACAATGTAAATTTTCACTTAGGGTTCTTTATCACCCCCCCCCCTTTTTTAATGAAAAGCAAAGGGACTTACTTACATTGAACTTAGATTGTTCTTATTATCTACAAAACTTAGATTTATCACTACCAGTAATCTTATTATCTACAAAATGTAATACCTAATGACAGGCTAACCCCAGGGGAAAGGGATTCGTAGAAAAAACAAGGGGTTGCATTAAGTCGTGCTAAGCAAACCCCCACTCAACCGTTAAAAAAACAAGAAGTAGATGACCGACTGACCTGGAAAGGGGAGGCGAAATTCAACTCATCATGCTAAAGCTTATACCAAATTTGAAATTGATCCCTTCTGTAGAAGCCAAGAAATCTGTTACAAAAAATTGTCTATTTTTGACCCATAAAAAAGTCTAAGTTTGGTCATAAAACAGAAAGTAGATGCGTGACTGACCTGGAAAGGGGAGGCACAATGCAACTCATCATGTTTAAGCTGTATACTAAATTTGAAGCCAATCCCTTCTGTAGAAGCTGATAGATCTGTTACGAAACATTGTCTATTTTTGACCCATAAAAAAAATCTAAGTAGGCTTGGAAAACAGGAAGTAGATGATGGACCAACCTGGAAAGGGGAGGCACTCTAGCTTATCATGCTGAAGCTGTGTACCAAATTTGAAACCAATCACTTTGGTAGAAGCCGAGAGATCTGATACGAAAAATTTCTCATTTCAAATTTTTTACCCTTTAAGTTTTAGTCGGCTCAGAAAACAGGAAATAGATGATGGACTGACCTAGAAAGGGGATGCACATTTCAAATCATCATGCTGAAGCTGTATACCAAATTTGAAACTAATCCTTGAGTAGAAGCAGAGAAATTGAACCAAACGGATGGACAGACAGAGTGATTACAATATGTATAGCCCCCTCTCTTACCAGTGGGGGTATTAAAATAATTCAAAGTGTGAGGAAAATGATCATCCCCAAGTGTGAAAATTTTCATCTTTACAGAAGGTCATTACATAAGTGGTTTAGACACTTTAAAGCATAGTTTTTATGTGGTCTTTAAAATGTTAAAATAAGCATCTGTTTTCTTTTCAAAAAGAAACATTTGACCAAATTTTAGTCTAAATTGCATGTACATGTAGAGTTCAATCCAAATAGTATGGCTTGTACAGCCCAAGATCAAAATTGACATGTAAATATTTGTAAAGTTAGTTCTTCTTTGTAATATTTGATAACATGCCACATTTTAATGCCTTTAAAGGTGCCTAAACCATTTAAAAGGTCATGAAAATAGTTTTTTTCTTTATTATGTGAACATTTTTTGGCAATCTTTCCTGATTTCACTTTTATAATTTTCATGATTATCATATTGTTAAAGCTTGAAATACAAAATTAAATAGCACTTAAGTGCACAAATTGAGTTGCAAAACATATAATGCTGTAGTTGGCAGGTCAATACAACACCTATAAAATATGAAATTTGTAGTAAGATCCCATAGTATCCCTTACTGCACATCACATACAAATATGGTTAATATGGCACTTGGTGGTAAGAGAGAATGGCATTTAACCATTCTTCTTTAACCAGGTCAGCATCCAAAGCAAGTAACTTGCTAAGCGTTGCTAGAAACATATACTATGCCATCATTCTAATATCGTTGATGCAGCACTTGTCAGTAAGTGGGAGAGAACATCAACCATTCTTCTTGAAGTGGTCATCAGAGATGAGAATGTTTGTCACCGTCAGCATCAAAGCATGCCTGTTGCTTAAAAGCATTCCTAGGTACACCTACCATACCAATATGATTGATGGTGCTCAAGTCAGTAAGCAGGATGTACCAATATGGTTGGTGGTGCTCATGTCAGTTAGCGGGATGTATCAATATGTTTGATGGTGCTCATGTCAGTTAGCGGGATGTACCAATATGGTTGGTGGAGCTAATGTCAGTAAGCGGGATGTACCAATATGATTGATGGTGCTCATGTCAGTAAGTGGGATGTACCAATATGGTTGGTGGTGCTCATGTCAGTAGGCGGGATGTACCAATATGGTAGATAAAGAACATGTCAGTACGCCAGATGTACCAATATGGTTGATAGTGCTCATGTCAGTAAGCCGGATGTACCAATATGGTTGATGGTGCTCATGTCAGTAAGTGGGATGTACCAATATGATTGATTGTGCTTATGTCAGTAAGTGGAATGTACCAATATGATTGATGGTGCTCATGTCCGTAAGTGGGATGTACCAATATGATTGATGGTGCTCATGTCCTTAAGTGGGATGTACCAATACAATTGGTGGTGCTCTTGTCAGTAATATGGTACCAAAATGGTTTGTGGTACTATTGTTTCTTGTTAATTAGCAGGAATGGACTTAGAACCTTTCTTTTGTTTGAACTTTCAGTCAGTGGTTTCAGTTGTTAACTTTTGGTGTATCAAATGAACCCCCTGACTTCGTAAAGTGAGCCCAATGCAATAATAAAATTGTTTTAAGTAAAAGCTACAGCTGTGCAAAAGTAAAAAGTTAAATAATGTTTTTTATTTGTCTCCCCTTTCCCCCCTACAACTTTTTTCATGACCTTTGGTGAAAATTATGATAGAGAGTAAAGTAGTTACCTAGAATTGCTTCAATGATCTGTTGATTTAAGATTTTCTTTCCTCTGCCGACCTTAGACAATGTAGAACCAACAAGTTCTTTTCTTGTCCAGAATACATTTAATAAATAACGGGCCATTTTTTCTCCACTATATGTTCCTGTTTGGCTCTCAGTGCCAATTTTAAATGCTTGCTGAATGTTCTTTTCATATACATATACTCCACTCCCAGCAACTAACTCAACCATCTGGAAGGCAAGCACAATGAGAACATACATAAACAGGATATTACATCCAAGATAATATTTTGGAATTAGAATTAGGATGTAAAATTTAAGATTTGTATACCAGCAAGATATAAGGCCAAAACAAAATATATGTTTGTTTCCTGTGAAAATTATGGTAGGTAGGTAAGAAAATTATTTTTTTTTTACAAAATTAATTTACATTGAGTCAATGGGGAAGCAATCCCAACTTTAACAGTGCTTGTTCCAAAATGCCAATAAAAACTTTAGGGTAGGGCCCAAAAAATAGGGTAGGTAGGGAAGCAGGAAACAGACATATATTCTATTTGGCCTAAGAGAAGGAATCAATTTTGTTACAGTATCAATTTGTGTAATGATAACCTTCCATTAGGTAAATTAAAATCCCAATATTGCATAAACAAACAAATTACATGAGACAAAATAGAAGGATTTTTCTCTATGGTTGTCAATAAATTATCTAAAGACAATAACTTTCTACAGTTTCTGTTTTGTTTTTTTTTTGGTATTGCCTTCAATTTTTTGTTTGAGTAACACTGATGAATCCTTGATAGGCAAGATGTGTGTATCAGTCACAGTTAAGCCGGAATTTTGTTGCAATTTGTAGATTCAAAGAAAATGTATGTTTTTGTTGTCCTAAATAAAGACTTCATGTGTTTATACAATATATGTTAAATATTCTTTTAAGATGAATTTTTTTCTTCACCCGTAGTTGGTATACACATGTACTGCCTGTACAACCCATTGTTTTGTAATCAAAACATTACCAATAATATTTCTTTATGCTCAACAGAACCTGCATCAGCTCACCTATAGACACCAGAAAACTTATTTATTCTTGTACTTCATTAAATGTATCTTTCAAGGTTGGGCTAGTATTGGGAAATATTACAACGTTCAAAGTGACACAAAAATATAACAATAAATTTTATTCTTTTCTTCAGTGACAGTTTTACAATAATGGACATTGTATGCATGATAAATTTAAAAACTACAAATATCAACTTGTGTAACTATATACATGCACAGGGGTTTGAATTTTGGTCAGTTATATCAACCTTAAACAATTGGTTTTATGGAGTAGGGGGTTTATTTTTTAAAAGTTGATATGATTGACCGAAATCAAAGCCCCTCTCGCTATATACATGTTGCATTATAAACCTCATTTTAATAGAAACAGAAGCAGACCAAGAGGGATGTTGAAACCACCTTTAAATCTTATTTTTTTTACATTTTTTCAAGATTTTCTAAAAAACTGGCCAGAAAAATAATGTTTGACCTTAATGAATTGGTAGATAAAAATCCTCCCCATTTTGAACATTTCTGGATCTGCCCCTGTACAATCTTATTCAATTAAAAAAGAAAAACAATTTACAGTTAATAAGCGTCACAAAAGTGAAAACAAAGCAAAGGATGTAAAAAAATTTGAAAGTAATTTTGGATTTACACAATCAATCAGCACATAAAATGTTATATGAAAATTAACAAACATGGATCATGACTAGTAAACTATAAAATTTTACCCTCCATACTAACTAATTTTTTTCTTCATTTAATATTAACCATATTCAGATAACAACTAAGAACATGTAATCTATGTTTGACTATTGTCAGGATGTATATTGGAACAACCATGATGTCTTTGTAAATGCTGATAAAGCCTTTGCTTAAGATGGTTAAAACAAGTCCAATCACAATATGGACATTTTATCCTTGGCCCGTGAATTCGTTTGACGTGTTGCTGTAATTTAAACCAGGACGAGTACCTCCTACCACAGTGCTGACAATCTTGAGTTGGTTCTCCAACAATTCCTTGGTAAACCTGAATAGAATTTCAATATTGCAAGTATACATGGATAGAGCAAAACAGAATAAGTACTCAAACATAGAGAAGACCAAGAGTACTGTATTGCTACACCTTAAGTGATTCAAACTAACATAGAATGAAAACAATGGACACACACAAAAAATACCATATGCTATGAAAAGTTGCCCTTGCACAAAGAAAAGTGCAACATAAACATAGCTTTACATTCAGTTTAGCATTTAACATCTCATGTTTTATTGTTGAAGAAATTTTTGTTATTCATGATCATTACAAAGCTTTATGAATATGTTCATTTGGCTTCCATCATGTTAACCACTAGATTTCATCAGGTCATGGGGTACATTGGAAAGGCCATGTTGCCTCTGCAAATGCTGATAAAGCCTTTGCTTAAGATGGTTAAAACAAGTCCAATCACAATATGGACATTTTATCCTTGGCCCGTGAATTCGCTTGACGTGTTGCTGTAATTTAAACCAGGATGAGTACCTCCTACCACAGTGCTGACAATCTTGAGTTGGTTCTTCAACAATTCCTTGGTAAACCTGAATAGAATTTCAATATTGCAAGTATACATGGATAGAGAAAAACAGAATAAGTACTCAAACATAGAGAAGACCAAGAGTACTGTATTGCTACACCTTAAGTGATTCAAACTAACATAGAATGAAAACAATGGACACACACAAAAAATACCATATGCTATGAAAAGTTGCCCTTGCAAAAAGAAAAGTGCAACATAAACATAGCTTTACATTCAGTTTAGCATTTAACATCTCATGTTTTATTGTTGAAGAAATTTTTGTTATTCATGATCATTACAAAGCTTTATGAATATGTTCATTTGGCTTCCATCATGTTAACCACTGGATTTCATCAGGTCATGGGGTACATTGGAAACGCCATGATGTCTCTGCAAATGCCGATAAAGCCTTTGCTTATGATGGTTAAAACAAGTCCAATCACAATACGGACATTTTAACCTTGGCCCGTGAATTCGCTTGACGTGTTGCTGTAATTTAAACCAGGACGAGTACCTCCTACCACAGTGCTGACAATCTTGAGTTGGTTCTTCAACAATTCCTTGGTAAACCTGAATAGAATTTCAATATTGCAAGTATACATGGATAGAGCAAAACAGAATAAGTACTCAAACATAAGAAGACCAAGAGCACTGTATTGCTACACCTTAAGTGATTCAAACTAACATAGAATGAAAAAAATGGACACACACAAAAAATACCATATGCTATGAAAAGTTGCCCTTGCACAAAGAAAAGTGCAACATAAACATAGCTTTACATTCAGTTTAGCATTTAACATCTCATGTTTTATTGTTGAAGAATTTTTTGTTATTCATAATCATTACAAAGCTTTATGAATATGTTCATTTGGCTTCCATCATGTTAACCACTGGATTTCATCAGGTCATGGGGTACATTGGAAAGGCCATGTTGCCTCTGCAAATGCTGATAAAGCCTTTGCTTAAGATGGTTAAAACAAGTCCAATCACAATATGGACATTTTATTCTTGGCCCGTGAATTCGTTTGACGTGTTGCTGTAATTTAAACCAGGACGAGTACCTCCTACCACAGTGCTGACAATCTTGAGTTGGTTCTCCAACAGTTCCTTGGTAAACCTGAATAGAATTTCAATATTGCAAGTATACATGGATAGAGCAAAACAGAATAAGTACTCAAACATAGAGAAGACCAAGAGTACTGTATTGCTACACCTTAAGTGATTCAAACTAACATAGAATGAAAACAATGGACACGCACAAAAAATACCATATGCTATGAAAAGTTGCCCTTGCACAAAGAAAAGTGCAACATAAACATAGCTTTACATTCAGTTTAGCATTTAACATCTCATGTTTTATTGTTGAAGAAATTTTTGTTATTCATGATCATTACAAAGCTTTATGAATATGTTCATTTGGCTTCCATCATGTTAACCACTGGATTTCATCAGGTCATGGGGTACATTGGAAACGCCATGATGCCTCTGCAAATGCCGATAAAGCCTTTGCTTATGATGGTTAAAACAAGTCCAATCACAATACGGACATTTTAACCTTGGCCCGTGAATTCGCTTGACGTGTTGCTGTAATTTAAACCAGGACGAGTACCTCCTACCACAGTGCTGACAATCTTGAGTTGGTTCTTCAACAATTCCTTGGTAAACCTGAATAGAATTTCAATATTGCAAGTATACATGGATAGAGCAAAACAGAATAAGTACTCAAACATAGAGAAGACCAAGAGTACTGTATTGCTACACCTTAAGTGATTCAAACTAACATAGAATGAAAACAATGGACACGCACAAAAAATACCATATGCTATGAAAAGTTGCCCATGCACAAAGAAAAATGCAACATAAACATAGCTTTACATTCAGTTTAGCATTTAACATCTCATGCTTTATTGTTGAAGAAATTTTTGTTATTCATGATCATTACAAAGCTTTATGAATATGTTCATTTGCCTTCCATCATGTTAACCACTGGATTTCATCAGATCATGGGGTACATTGGAAACGCCATGTTGCCTCTGCAAATGCTGATAAAGCCTTTGCTTATGATGGTTGAAACAAGTCCAATCGCAATATGGACATTTTATTCTTGGCCCGTGAATTCGTTTGACGTGTTGCTGTAATTTAAACCAGGACGAGTACCTCCTACCACAGTGCTGACAATCTTGAGTTGGTTCTTCAACAATTCCTTTGAAAACCTGAATAGAATTTCAATATTGCAAGTATATAGACAGAGCAAAACAAAATTAGTACTCAAACATAAGAAGACCAAGAGCACTGTATTGCTACACCTAAAGTGATCCAAACTAACATAGAATGAAACAATGGACACACAAAAAATACCATATGCTATGAAAAGTTGCCCTTGCACATAGAAAAGTGCAACATAAACATAGGTTTACATTCAGTTTAGCATTTTACATCTATGTTTTATTGTTGAAGATTTTTTTTTATTCATGATCATTAGAAAGCGTTATGAATATGTTTATTTGGATTCCATCATGTTAACCACTGGATTACATCAGGTCATCAGGTACATTGGAAACACCATGTTGCTTCTGTAAATGATTTACGAGTCTATACTTATTGTGATTAAAACATGTCCAAGCACAGTATGGACACTTAATCCTTGGTCCATGGATTCTCTTTACATGCTGGTTTAGTTTGAAAAAGGATGAATATCTCCTACCACAGTGCTGACAATCTTGAGTTGGTTCTTCAACAATTCCTTGGTAAACCTGAATATAATTTCAATATTGCAAGTATAAAGACAGAGCAAAAAAAAAAATAGTACTCACACATAAGAAGACCAAGAGTACTGTATTGCTACACCTAAAGTGATCCAAACTAACATAGAATGAAAAAAAATACCATAGACTATAAATAGTTTGCCACTGCACATAGAAAAATGCAACATAAACATAGCTTTACATTCAGTTTAGCATCTTACATCTATGTTTTATTGTTTAAAATTTAATTTAATTATTTTTGTTATTCATGATCATTAGAAAGCTTTATGAATATGTTTGCTTGGCTTCAATGGATTTCATCAGGTCATTAAGTAGTACATTGGAAACACCATGTTGCTTCTGTAAATGATGTACAAGTCGATGCTTCGTGTGATTAAAACATGACCAAGCACAGTATGGACACTTAATCCTTGGTCCATGGATTCTCTTTACATGCTGCTTTAGTTTGAACAAGGATGAATATCTCCTACCACAATGTGGACAGTCTTCAGTTAGTTCTTGAGCATTTCCCTGGTTGACCTGTTCAGTGAATAAAATTTCAATTATTGACATGCATGATGCTGTAATTATATCATACAGTGAAACCTTTCTCAACTGAACCCCTTTAGGTATAGAGAATTTATTCGGTATCCAGATGTATCTAGTTTCTCACCAGGAACCTAGACACATGAAATCTGGTAGAATTTTAAAAAAAAACAGGGCTAGAGTTGCTTGTCAGGTGACCATTTCCTATAGTTTATTTCATCAAATTTAAACTATTGGACCCAAAGGAACATGGGTGAAGAAAACAATACTGGGATTTCTTAACACTGTTACACCCATGGTCTGTTGTGTCCTAAATTCGAAATTAACCAATGAAGGTAGTAGATGTTATTAGCAGACAAACAATTTCAACCAAGTTTTGTGTGTCACACAAGGTTCCGTGTCTGAATATTATACCCACATTATTCAAGCTCAAAATGTATAGAATTTAATGAGAGGATTTTCATATCAATTTGGTGCAAGATTTCCGGTAATAAGAGTTCAGTTTAGATAGGTTTTACTGTATAAGAGAGACCTAGAGTACTGTATTGCTACACTCTAATCACTACTCTGGCATTGAAAGGAGTCAAAGCACATAAAAATACCATATACATCTACTGTATAAAGTATTAAAATCCTTGTACGGAGAAATATTCAAAATTTATCATACCCATTGCTTAACCACATTGATGCTATGTTTATGTTATTGATTAACAACAAATAAAATAAAACAGAACAGTTAATTTATGTCTGACTTATTCTGCATTATTAAAGCCATGATGCTTCTGCAAATGTTGTACAAGACGTTGCTTTAGGTGGTTAAAACAAGTCCAATCACAATATGGACACTTCATCCTTGGCCCATGAATCCGTTTTACATGTTTCTGTAGTTTAAAAAATGTTGAATATCTCCGACCACAGTGTGGACAGTCTTGAATCGGTTCTTGGACAGTTCCTTGGTTAACCTGAATAGAATTCAATATTGAAATGTATACAGAGAAATTTAGTGCTATTATACACACAGATAAAGAAAGACCTTGAGTACTGTATTGCTACACTCAAACCCAGAAATAAGTTCAAAGCAATGTTACATGTATTTCAGCATTGAAAGAAAACAAAACAAAAACACACAAACACTGTAAATCATATCAAGTTTGTTTTTTAACAGTGGAGAATTTGGTAACTTTTACAAGTAACTTTTGGATATACACAAATAAAGACTATTCTCAACTCATAGTTGAAACTCAAAAAATATTTGCTTGTATAAAGGCTTTTTAATAACTTAATAATAATAGCTTCCTGCTAAAGAAATCATTTCATACTACAATTCTTAAAGTCCAGATTGAAATATTTTTCTCTGTTTATTCAGGTTCAGTTTTAACATTAGAATTTGCTGTATTTTCATGATCGGTCAATAAAGTTTTATTGTTTGATTCACAACGTCTGCTGGAATCCTCGTCAACCTCTGGAGGTCTAGGTGCTATTAACTGATACGTTCCACCAGCTGTGTTGTAATCAAACAACATTTTCATGACTTTATCAGCAAAAGAAGGAACCTGACTTGTTACATTGCTATTAGGGCTTTCTTCAGTATTTGTACTGGTACAGTTAGCAGTAGAAGGAATTGGATCCAAAGTTTCAGCGCTAGTATTTTGTTCCAGGAAATGACCATGATGTTTCTTTTCATGCTCAACCAGTAATTTTTTATTATGACAGGATACTGTCCAGTGACAAAACTGACACTTCAGTCTTGGTCCATGTACTCTTCTTCTATGTCTGTTTAGTTTTTCATTAGAGGTGAACGTTTTACCACATTCGTTACAACTTTTCATCAATGGCACAGGGATACTTTCTCCATACTGTAAAAGACATATGTTGTTTACAAAGTAGTACAACACACTCAAACAAGTACGTACAGAGCTACCCTAGAGTACTGTATAGCTACGCTTGAACCCACAAATATCTTTAAATCAAAAAAAAAATTTATTGGCTCAGAGATAAAAATTTGCCAATTAAAATACATCAACCTTAAAATGAAGTCCATGTTTTTATTTCCTAATTCATACAAAAATGATAATGATTTTTTTAGAAAAAATACTTCCCCCTTTCCAAAAAAAAAAAACCCAACAAAAAACAAAACCTTTATCACATTCTTAAAGGGGGTATTGCTAAAAAGATGAACCAAACCAGTCAAAAGCCTCAAACCTTCATTATTGTTTAGATTTGAAAATCCCATGTTAGATCTGACTAAGGGTTTTAAAAGAATTCCACTCCTAAATAATGCAATGGATAAGCAGACTCCTCCATAAAACTTGAATTGTTAATAACAGTCCTTGCGATATTGGTTGTTTAGTTGTACCATATACATGATATAATAGTTCATATTTAGTTTGTGTCATTATGAATCACTGTACAAAGTTTCACCAAGATCAATCTTGGGAAAAAACATTGATAGATGAAAGAACAAGACAGTGCAGTGACCAAAAAGTCCTGCTAATGTATTAATGTCAGTCATACAGTTGGCAGGATAAGTTTTGTATGGAAAACTAATCAAAGAAGGTTTACTTTCCACAAAAAAAAATAGCCATTATTAAAATTTTATTAAAATTTTATTATTTTAGTAATGTCTAATGATTTAATTTTTACTATGAATAAACATTGATAAAAATACGAACAAATAAGCAATTATTTAGTACAATACATTAATTTGAATATGATAAACTGATAAAATGAAATCTATATAATACATAACATGAAAAAATTCATTATACATAAAAATTCTAATTACACATCGAAATGCCAATAGATTTTATAGCATTGTTTGTAATTAATGCAAAGTTGGAAGATTACCTGATTTTTTGTCTTCTGTCATTTTATCAAATAATTGGGTATCCTAAATATTTTTCTCAATGATAATAACATTTTTCTAACAACTTGAACATGTGCATTTAATCAAAAACAAAACTAGTATTTTTTTTTTTACCATTGAAAGAATTCTTTAAATACATGATCAAGACAATAACATAATAATCAAATTTAATTGTACTAGATTAAATTACATTAGTGTAACAATTATATCATAAAATGCATGATTGCTGATTACATGCCATTACGCTATGGAATGTATCGGAGTTCTGGATGATTATAAATTAACTGATTACTATGACCCCATCCCTTCAAAGAATTATACTTATCATATTCATAAGGCCATTTTGCAGATAAATGTATATCAAAACAATGACTTTTCAAAATAGTGACAATCAAAATAGTGACTTTTGCTGTAGTGGAAACAGCAACATAATGAATTGTTTTTTTTTTTAAATCATACATCAAAACAGATATGCAAATATAAAGGGAAATATGGAACAAATACTATAATCTAACTGAGAAATTTATTGAGGATAATTTATAATGAAAAAGAGCTTTCTTTAAACTTGAAACAGACAAATAAGTGGAACTTTTTTGAAATTGGAAGCATTAAAAACACTTTGACAATGGGGAAATTTAGTGTAACAGAGTTTGATTGTTCAGATGGACGTCTTATAAATATTTGACAAAAACCTACATCTACATTTCAATCATTTTATTTTGTCCTTTGATATAAACTATGACTCTACAATGCATATAAATTTCACACTTGTTTCATGTAATGCAATTTTGAAATAAAGAACATTTTTAACCAAAGACTTATTACAGATCTTTTATGCAATTAGTGACTGGTACCAAAACACAACTTAAAGAAAAGGGAAAACCTTCAATTAAACTGTCTCAAAAAGTCATGAATCTAATGTCATTTTACAATAAATATCATTGATACATTATTTATTGTAATTTGAATATTGATAACAATCAATTCACCAATACAGTACAAACTGTTTAAATGCTTAATGCTAATAATAATATATAAAAAATAAAAATCTTATCTAACACTCTGATTATATACAGAAGCCTATTATACAAGCATAAGAATATGATATTTAAAAGGATTATCATTTATAAAAATCATTAAATTGTAAAATCAACATAATGAAACTTTATACACATATCATAAAAGTTCTAGGTAAAAATCAAGCACTATCAAATTAAATATTAGTTGTAACAGGTACAACAGGAACTTTAATACTTGAGTTTAAAACCACTGCTGATGTCATGTCCTGGCTGAACAACAGGTTGCCGTGTCTTTTTTGTTCATGCTGATGTAACCGGCCACGATTGTGAACAAAACAACTCCAAGGACAAAATCTGCATTTCAGTTTAGGACCATGCATCCTCATAACGTGTCGCTGAAGTTGAACTGGTGAATCGTATGTCTTTTGGCATATGCTACACTTTCCTGTTGAGATCATCTGATTCCAATTCTAAAAGTTTTATACAAATTTTATCAACTGAGCTTACTTTTACAAATAAAATATACAATACCTCCAATCAAAAATTACAATATCATTCAAATCACTAAAAGAGGCTCATTGGAGTCTGAATCGCTCACCTATATTCACAGGTCAATTTTGAGCCAAGTTTCATTTAAAATGCAAAAAAACAAAAATGATTAAAAAACATGATGAACACTCCTTTCACTGAACCATGAAGTTCAAATGAGGTGTATAAGTACATAAAGATTTTTGTTTTTCCATATATCCAAATGTATATGGAAATCAGGCTTTCTTAATGGAAATAATTTCATGATATGAAACAAAGAAATATATCCAAACTTGATCATGATTTTACAGTGTCAGACTGTGTATACAGGAAATTAAAATAAAGAAATGATTTGAAAACAATTAATCTTAATTTTTTTCAAACTTTATAAATTTGGAAATAAAAGAAAGAATGTGTCCATGGGACATAGATGCCGCTGCTGGCCCCAAACAAGAAATAGAAGTCCAATAGGTCTGAAAGTCACTAAAGACATACAGTTTGTCATACTTA
This sequence comes from Arcuatula senhousia, assembly GCA_963971305.1. NCBI lineage: Eukaryota > Metazoa > Mollusca > Bivalvia > Mytilida > Mytilidae > Arcuatula > Arcuatula senhousia. The sequence goes on along the minus strand of OZ020311.1, from coordinate 32,571,602 downwards.
ACCATCCTACCAAGTTTTAAATCATTCTCATATTGGATTTCTGAAAATCGTACGCACGGACAGACAGAAGTAAAATGTGTCGTCACAGTGGCATAATAAAAATAAATTTAGAACAATTGTAAAAGTATGTTACCAATAAAATTACAAAACAGAAAATGATGCACATGTGACAAAATTTGTTGTCCATACAACATGTTGCTGGAATGCATAAAAAATTAAAAACATTCTGCAATTTTGCTTTTTTACAATTTATAAGTTTCTAAACAAGCAAATTTTACAGTTTTTCAGTCTTAATAGAAGATACAGGAATAACTTCTACTGGACCTTGTAAATTTGAGCCAGATGTTACAGGAATTTCATGTCCTGGAACTTGAACATTTGAATAGGATACAGACTTCATAGACATTCCAGGAATTACATTTTCTTGAATTTGAACATTTGAATAGGATGCAGACTTCATAGACATTCCAGGAATTACATTTTCTTGAATTTGAACATTTGATTTGGATACAGACTTCATAGAAGTTACAGGAATGACATGCACAGGAACTCGAACATTTGAGTTTGATACAGTTGCCATAGTCTTGTCCTCATTCAATAACAAATTTCTGTGATGCCTATTCACATGTACATGTAATCTTTCCTTATGGTGAGTTTGGCAAGTCCAGTCGCAATATGTGCACTTCACTTTGGGCCCATGTGTCCTTGTTTTATGTCTTTTGAGTTTAAAAGTTGATTCAAATATCTTTCTGCAAATATCACAGGTCACCCAATATCTTTTCTAAAATGTGGAAAGAAGACAATGTTGGAGTGTCGCTTTGTAGCTACTTGTTTCAAAGTTAGGAATACATGCAAATATTGTCAAATGTGTACAAATAAATAGATCAAACACAAAATGGCTGGAGTTTGTTAGAAAATAGGTCAGTGAATATCTAGTTTCATTAATCAAGACCCCATTAACATATACAGCAAATTCTGGTCACAAAGGACCACAGATCCATGACACACATAAGACAAGTTTTGTTAATTTATTGTCCTTTTTATTCAAAATTCAAATTTGACCATTGAAATATTAGTTTTTGAAATCAGACAGAAGATAGACAAATTTATACAATATTTGACACAAAGAGTCTGTATAGCTCCCAAAACTAAGTGTAAAGAGAAGTTTCCTATCCACAATTATTTAAGTTATTTGACCCCTAAAATATGAGAAACAGAGAAAAAATATCTTGAATTTAAGCTATGTGCAAGCAGTATTATAATGATCATGATGACGAATTAATGAAATTAAGGATATACAAGGATGAATGGATGAATGTAATATTTTGTTGCTTTATGAATACAACTAAGCTTTTATTAGTGTTAATTGCATGAATCGACTTTATGGGTTAAGCCATGGAACCATTAGGCAATCGGTTATTACTTGATGCACCTGGGGTATCCCCTGAACTATCACACAAATTTTCGACAGTCATTTCCAATCGTCCTGGTAACAAGTGTAAATATCCATGGACATTCTGTTCATGCTTGTGTAGTCTGTGTTTATTTTGTCTCTGGCATGTCCACCAACAGAAACGACATTTCAGCCTCGGCCCATGTACTCTCCTAGCATGATCTTTATACTGCATTGATGTTGGAAATATCTTGTCACATTTCTGACAAAAATTTGGCAACATACATGGGGGTTGATCCTAAAAAAATAAATTAATAAAAATTTGTCAAAAAATTTCTATTAAGAACTCTGTCATGCCTGTTGTTTGGAAAACTTCAGTACATTTACAATGTAAAACCAAAAAGATATGGTAGAGATACTTTCTTTAGTTGTAACTTTCCAGATTGAATTATTTAACTATGCGAATTATTGTTATATTAGATGACAAATGATAGTTTCATGGTATACAAATTATGAAAAGATTAATGTAAACCAACTTATTATTCTGTCCTTAAATAATTAAAAAACAAACAAATATCAATGAATTAATTTAGTCAGAAAATAAGTTGGTTTATAATGTGATTTAAATATAAAAATATTTCCGTATAAATATTGTGTAATATAATATAATACATGTACCTGTCATGCCTGTTAATGTATCTTGGTGTAAGATGAAGCTCTAATTTCTTATTCTTCTGGTGACTGCCAACTGAAAGCTTGTTTTATTTTGTTAATTTATCTTTTCAGTTATTGAACTATAGATTCATTACTTTGTCACACAATAAGATTCGTTTTATTTCAGCATATTTATAATCATGTAATGACCTGTTGAACACGTGGATAAAATAATTTATCATTAAAAATACATGTATGTGGCTAATGAGTGTGTGTGCATTCTCACAATAGTTCTGGACATCTACATATACGTTAAGTAAGTGTACCAACATCCTACATGTAAACACGTTAGAGATAGCTATAAATAGACCAAGTATAAACATCCTACATGTAAATATACATGTATTATATACATTTATATCATGTACATAAATTTTACATAAAGACCCAAAACCAACTTATAATCTACTTCTATAAAATCTACAAATGTATACAGTATACAGTTACACAATACTCAAACAAATACCATAACATTTTCATTTTTTAAACAAGTTGGTTTACATTGTACATTCAATAAACATGAGAGCTGTCCAACGAATGCAAAAAGTAAATAACATAAACAAATTTTATACGTGCATATGAAAATAACACAAAACATAACATGAAACATAAAATATCATAAAATCTATATGGAACTTAGAATACAAAGTAAAGAATATCATGTCAGTAACATCCCTAATACAGGAATTGATGATGATTTTCTAAAGGAATCTAACATCGATAACATGTATAGGCAATTACTGAACATATTCAGTGATCTTGTTCTGAAGTCCGACTCAAATTATCTGGATTTGTGATTGTGTCAGCTGGATCTTTCAATATCTAGGGTCCAATGATGCATAAATTTTTTATCAACCCATACCCATATGCTATGTGAAAACATGCATGCATGTAAACCTCTATGCCCAATGAACATTTATTTGCATATCTACATCTTTAAAAACATTGCATATATGGATGTAAAACATTGTAAAGTGTATTTCCTGTAAAAAAAAATATTTCAGGAGTCTTAACAGGTCAATGAATGATGATGAAGTGCAGAGTACACTCAAGCAAATAATCTTTATTTAATGAGTTTTAAATGCATTTAATCTGCAAATCATTTATTTAATGAGTTTTAGATGCATTTAATCTGCAATTTAAACAAACATGTACATGTGAGGTATTTGATACTTACACTGAGAAAGTATAAAACATACAACACGTACAATTTAATATGTACATGCTTAAATTTTGAAGACTCAAAAAACAAATTCTCATAGGGCCTGGTTTACTTTGGACATAATAATGAAGTGAGAATAACTGGTGAGAGTGGTGTCCAAAACTATCTCTTCACTGACTGACAAATGCTAAGTGATGGCTTCGTCTGTATAAAGCAATTCATTTAACTTTCATTCAAGAAAACTGCTAGTATTTAACTTATATTTTCATTTTCACTATTATCTATAGATTTTTTTTTTTTGTTCGGTAAAATAATTTCATATGTCTGAAGAATTTCACCTTCTTTTTATCTTATGCTTGAATGATCTTTTTCAAACATGTCATATCTGATGAATTTCCTAATTAAAGCTTTAATCAACTTTTGACATATACATTGTACATGTATTAGGACAATTTTAATGACATACCTGATATGTCTTAGCTGTGTCTGGGTCCACAAGACCTGGTTTAGGTAAACCTGATGCATCGAGAGAGAACGATGAACCTTGCATCTGTGGTAAAGACTGACTAGTATCTAATGGTTGAGATATGTTACCAACACTGGCATCTAAAAATAAACAAGAAATTTCAATAAACACTTTACACAGATGTATGACTGCCTGAAAAACACTGCCCACAATACAGGAACTCAGTTTTTTATAATACTTTGCAAACCAAGATACATGTATGTATTGAGTCACTGTGTTTTCTGATTACATGTGTTTTTTATAACATGATTAATTATAAGATATATAATAAGACTAATTTCTTATAAATATAAAATTATATGCAACTATAACTGTTCAAGGACCCCTATAATTGGTACAAAAATTGTATATTACAAGGCTAAATTCATGAATATGCTGACATCTGAAAGACAGATATTTCAACTTGTACTATACATGAAAATGTCAACAATGATATTGTTGACAGGATTTATGAAACGTTCAAATGTACATTTATCTCACATCTCAGAGAGAGATGCCATACAAGTACCTGTTATTGATGATTCGTTCATACTATCTTCAGGATCAGACTCAATTTTAATTTCTGTTATTTCATAATCCGAAGAACCTGGTAACGAACTACTAGAATTGTCTCTGTTGATCACATCACCGATAGCATGCAATGCAACGGGCACTGCTTGCGTGGTGACAGGAGTGGAGTATTGATTTTGCTGCTGACTTCCGAACGTAACTTGTGTATTGTCTGTTGCTGGGATTACATTATTATCAAAACTTGTCTGTGGGCTTATTTGGATTTCACTGGCTGTTTGTGAAGTGTTTCTTTGTCCCTCAACATTTGTCGAACTAAAGCTAGTTTTTGTTGGGCTGATACTGGATTGTGACTGGCTGTAACCTGCCAACATTGTCGATCGATCACCAGCTGGACTAGATACAGTAGGTTGTGAACCAATGTTTATGGGTTCTGTATTCTGAATTGCTTGCGTTATTAAATTTTCCAGATTTTCATACTCAGTAAAACTTGTAGTCATTGTACTTGTAACTACAGGAGGTGCCCCAAGGGCAAAGCTCCTTGATGCCGCCGGCATTCTTTGGGTCTGACCAGAATAGCCTGTTGAAAAGGATGGTGTTGTTTGAGATATGGTGGAAGTGTAAATTGTTGAACCTGTAGATAAAACAGGCCTTTGGGGTCTAGGTCTTTGTTGAAGCTGCTGAAACCTTGATCTAGCCATAGGTGTACTAGTTTTATGAAAAGGTCTTGGTACAAAACGTTTTTCTTTAGAAACAGGGGGGTCAATTTCAATTACATCAGTTCTCGGTCTTTTTGCACTATCAGCTTTGTTAAAATCTTGATGAGATATTTGTCTATAACTTTGAATGTGGGGATTTCTATGAGTTCCAGCTTGTGTTCTATTAACATTTTGTTTTTGAACAACCCCTTCGGACAAGTCGATCACACCAACTTCCCCACGAATGTTATCATCATCTTGAGAAACATTTTTAGTGACATTTCGATTTTGTAACTCTGAAGGTGTAGCATGAATGTCAGAATAAAACTGTCGTTCATCTCGACTGGGTTTGCTGCACTGAGGACAAGGAGCAGGTGATGGAGTTATCTCCCCACTTCCTGCTTCCTCTACCAACCATTTCGGCTTTGTTTTAATATTGTGGTCTGAAAAAAATACACAAAAAGTCATTTATTAAATATTAGAGTGTGCAGCCAAACACAGAGAGTTATTCAACTATAAATCTATCCGAATTCTCAAACGTGCTCATAAGAGTGACAAATTTTTTTTTGGAGTAACATAAATATATTTCAGTCAGTGACTTTTTTTATGTTCCCACTCATCCTTAGTAGGCGATACGGTGCTGTCCACTTATATTTATTCAATTTTGATTTACCAATTGTGAAAAATCTAATGAAGCTATCCACTTGAATTTTTTTGTAGATTATTCTAAAATATGTCTTTCTTATACTGATCATGCTGATGCTATAACAATAGCTTAATCATCATTAGGCACAGAATTCTGTTATAACTTGTGATAGAGACTATTTCCATTGAGACGAGAGCTTTTGCACCACAAAAATACCATCCTGCCTTTTTGTAACATATTTTTTGTTTATGCTGTGTAGCCCAGGCTCACCAAAACAATTATTTTTTTTCTTTCTGGGTCAAGGACAATATATTTTTTTCCACACTAAAGGTTTCCTTGTGACTTCAGGATGAAGAGTAAATGTACCAACAAAAATATGGTGTTCCTTTGTCTTGTTTCATTCTAATTCAATTTTATTATGTGTCATGCATATTTAAATCATATTCCTTGATTTTAAATTCACTAAACTACATGTAGTACATCAAAGTTCTGTGTTAGAAAATATTTAAATAAATTACAACCCTGTTTAAACCTACCAAGAACCATATACCCTTTGATCTTGAACTCTGACAACTTTAGATCGAGCCACATAACAAACTGTGTCAGTGTCCATGGCTGTGCTTCCTTTACCAACAATGAGAAATCTTCTTTGATTTTAGGCAGGTCAATCATTTTGATCTCTTAATTACCATATAAATCAATTTGTGTTCTTCACACAAATGGAATCTACAAAACATAAAATAGATGTTAAAAAATAATTTTATAAGGTATTAATGTGCAATTCAAGTTACTTGCTGCAATGCCTATTGAACATAAATCAAGTTGAGATAGATTTAATAAGTCATTTTTTTGCTAAACAAAATTCCTCACAAAATTTGTTCTTGGCTTTTCAGACCTTGCACAAATACTGCCGGACCAACTTAACATTTTTATTGAAAATTTAACAAATTTGTAAAGTCAAATATGCCTGTTTTTTGCCGGACAGGTCACGCAGAAGGTATAACAGGTTATTATCGCGAGGGTAAATTTTCACGGTTTTTGTGTGATTAGGTATGCGAATAATTTTTGCAGGTTTTATTTTCGCAGTTTGTGCATATGTTTGTATATGATTTGAGATAGATAGATATTTTTGTGGGATTAATTTTCACGGTTTCCATCAACCCGCGAAAATTAAACCACAGTGAAAATAATCCGCTATACGGTACTGAAACAACTGTGTAATTCAGTAGATGGTATAGTGATTATTCTTTTGAACAACTCCTCCGAAGTTCCATGGTCATGATGGTTTGATCCTCAGCTGAGGTGAAAATTTCATTGACCATCTATTACTCTTTTATTGACACTTTGTGCAAGAAACCATGCTTCTTCTTTGGAAGGGCCTGATTGTAGTTAGGTAAGAGAAGCTACATTTGTAAATGGGGGCTGCTGTAATGGCGTATCCCACAACTGCAAACTGGTGTAATTCAGAATTACCATATACATTTGTACATGTAGTGTGTTTACATTACAAATTTACATTGCATTAAGTATAAACTACATTGTATTTTCTGCTGTTTATGAGTCAAATTTTAAAACAGGTACATGTGTGGGTAAATGAGGCGAAAATGGTACAGGTACGGGTTACATATTTTAGGCATCACCTGCCATGATGCTACCTACTGATATAATTTGGGTGGTGCCTAAAACGTGTACAGGGTTCGACATTAACGGTTGTCCGATTGCCCGGGGCAAGTGAAACGAAAGTTCGGACAAGTAAAAGTTGTGCTAAGCTTGTCCGATCGGGCAAGTGAAAAATGTGGCCTAATGTCGCTGTGACACAATTTAAATTCCTTCAATCGTGTTATTCATTTGCTTAAAATAAAACACATCAATTCCGATATCATTATTCCTCTATTTCTAAACAAAAAATTTCCATCATCTAATTTTAGAACGTCTCTTGCGCGATTGGTCGATTCGAGATTAGATCATCCAATCATAAAATTCTATGTTCGAGGTGCCTCTAGAGTCTACTATCTAACAGCTACGGATCATGCAATGACAACGTGACCGAATACAGCTATAATTAAACCAACCAATGAGCGATCTGTATCTATTTTAGGACTTCTGTTTTTGACAGGGATGTGTATTGCGGTACGTGATCAAAAGATCAAATTTGTTGAATGAAAACAGAAATAAAAAAACAATTGGATTGTGTTAACCTGCTATTTGCCTTTAATGTTTTGTGTGGAATAAAAATTGAAATGAAAGGTATTTGGTGTTATTATTCTTTTCCCGAATTATTAGATATTTTGCACTTTTGACACGTTGGTTGCAAAGCGTAAACAATAAATGTCCCCCCTCTTTTCTCTTGTCTTTTGTATGCGGCAATGCCATAACCATTTTAGTTTGGTGTCAGTCATGGCACACCAGCAACTTACGGCAACACCTTAGCAGTGATAATAAGTGTGAATAAGCCAGTGACCCTGAAGCCGAATACCACTATGCAGATACAGGGAATCTTCGACAAAGAACATCAGTATAGTACCTGCCCTGCTATGATTTTGCCACCCAGACATCAGACAAACAACAACTTAGATATTGAGCCATCACTCATAGAATACAGATACAAGCAGAATGGGCCACTTCACATCCAAGTCTCCAATATAACCAACAGGACCATTACCATTCGTCCTAAGTCAGTGATTTGCGAGATTCAACCCGTCACCATAGAGGATCCACCCGATGAGCCTGACACTTTAGTACCAGAGACATCCGTACTAGACCAAGTTAAGATAACAGAAAGTGATCTCACCAATGAACAACTTATTGAAGGACGCAGAATCATCGAGTCGTATGAGGATACATTTGCCAAAGATGACCAGGATATTGGCAATACCGCAGTGAAACACAGAATAGATTTGATTGACGACAGACCATTTAAGCAGCGGTATCGGCGCATCCCACCTGCCATGTATGAGGAAGTGAAGATCCACTTGAAACAACTGTTGGCCAATGGAACTATACGACCATCGCACAGTCCATATGCCTCAAACGTAATGCTCCTTTCAGTTTTTCTGTCTCATTTTACAATGCTGGTGAGCTATGAATGGTAATATACAATTATCATGTATTATTGGTAAGTTTGTATAAGTACTATTCAGAAGTTTTTCACATTCCACATTTTTTTCGGACAAGCATGTTTTTGATTCGGACAAGTAAATTTGTTACTCAACTTGCCCGATGGGACAACTGCTTGAAAAAGTTAATGTTGAACCCTGGTGTAACCCGTACCCATACCCAGATTTGTCAAATTTCACTTCGACTGTACTGTAGAGAAAAAGATGTCAATCATTGTGATTATATTTCACAAGAGCCTTTTATGTATACCAATTATTGTTTATATATCTCCAAACATCAAAACTAACATACATATTTTGATATATTTAACAGGTTGGAGCAAATGCCCGAAAACGGGTATAATACCCAATTTCAGGGATAGTCCTTGAAAAAATAAAGGCATTCTCTAAATGTACCATTCAGAAGAAATGATGTTATTGCTACATATTTTAGCATCTTTCAAATCAAAATGATGTCTTGTTAAATGCCTCTGAAGTGACAAAGCTTTTTCTATTGTATTACCCGACCTTTAATTGAATGGTTAACATACCCGATGACGTAACAGGGCCTTTTCTGATCAAATAAGAAGCATATTTGTTTTAAACATAACTTAAAAGTTACAAAAATATATCAGCAATTAGTGTATGAAAGTTTTAGTTGAAATCAATAACGACCCATTTGGCCAAACAAAAAAGTATGTGTGTTTACTGTCACATGCTGAAAAAAATTAGGGTCGGTAGGTAGGAAATTATATTTTTTTTTATAATTTTTTTTTACCTTGAGTCTATGGGGGCAGCTTTGTGACTTTAATAGTGCTTAATGGAAAATGCTCAAAAAAACTTTAGGATAGGGGGGTAAAAATTAGGTAGGGTAGGGTGACAGTAAACTCACCTACTTTTTTTTTTGGCCTTTCACAATTTTCCAGCTTTTGGATCATTGAAATTTTTTAGTGGAAAACACTTGAAAAACAATAACTTTTGCCATGACACATACAACGAAGTAATGTTAGAATTTGCCAATATAGCCATGAATGAAACAACAAGTACAGATGAATATAATGAGGAAATTTCTTTAGATGAATTAGAAGGAGCAATAGACAGATTAAAACAGGATTCATCTCCAGGCCCTGATAGTATTTTCCCTATCCTCCTAAAACATGCTGGAGATAATTTAAAAAAAGTTTTGTTACAAATTTTTAACAAAAGTTGGTATTCAGGATGTATCCCAGAATAGTGGAAGACAGTGTCAGTGATCTTTCTTAAAAAGCCCAACAAGGCCAATTACAACTCTCCATCTTCTTACAGACCAATTAGTCTAACAAGCATTATTGGGAAATCAATGGAAAGGATAGTAACAAATAGACTAGAAGGATATATTGAATCAAGCAATCTGTTAGACCCAGAACAAGAAGGTTTCAGACATTTCAGATCAACCACAAATGCGTTGCTAAGATTAACACAAGGAATAATGGATGGATTCAATGAAGAAAAGATAACACTAGCTGTATTGATTGACTTTGAGAAAGCTTATGACAGCGTCTGGAGAGAGGGCTTGCTTGTAAAACTAAAGAAACTTGGTATAAATGGTCAACTGTGGATTTGGATTCAAAGTTTCTTGGACCAAAGGAAAGCAAGATGCCAGATAAATGATATTAATGGAGATTGGTTTAACACCACCATAGGATTACCACAAGGGTCAGTTATATCACCTATCCTATTCAACATCTTTGTAAGAGATCTGTTTGAGGAAGTAAAATCTGAAAAATGCAAATTTGCAGATGACAGCACCATATGGCATACAGCTGAAGATATTAACCAAGCCAAATTGCATATACAATACGATCTAGAGAAGGTTAAGACATGGAGCCAGAAATGGAGAATCAATCTTAATGTTGCTAAGACAGAGTTTTGTGTTTTTCACAGACAGAAACAGCATCCTGGATTACCTCAAATTTCAATAGATGGTAAAGATGTTAAATACAATGCAAACCCAACACTACTTGGGGTTAAATTGGACGAGAAATTGAATTTTAACCAGCACATTCAATACATAGAACATAAAGCAGGAAAATCTCTTGGAATGTTAAGAGAAATTAGAGGAATAGGAAACATCAAAACAAAATTCCTCAAGCAAATATATCAAAGCATGATTGGCTCAATTCTGGAGTATAGAAGTTGTGTATGGCAATGTGGAAGTAAAGACCATCTAAATAAACTAAATGCTGTACAAAGGAAAGGACTAGCCATTGTATTAGGACTAACACCAACGTCCAGCGTTGAAGCAATGGAAGTAATGGCTGGAATTCTTCCATTGGACCTCAGAAGAGAAGAAATGGCAATTAGAGAAGTGTCAAAAATTTATTCCTATCATAACAACATACCAGTTAAACAACAGCTGATCAACTGGCGAAATAAAACAATCGTAGACAAGCATTTGTCGCCCCTATGACTTATGTCCCTTCAAGCAGAGGACATGCTTAAAGACCAATCCATAGATGTAAGGAATATTGAACCAATGTGGGAATTCAGAGGTCTTTTTAAGTGCAAGTCATCACCTGAGTATTGGAGAAATTTAGGCTCTTCAAAATCCAGAACGAAAGGACAAGAAGAAATGGGGAAGAAAATAGTAAATGACATCATCAGTTCATCCTCTAGACACTCAGCCTTTGCTTTTACTGATGGGTCATGTCTCACTAACCCAGGACCGTGTGGTGCAGGAGCAGTGATTTTGATAGAAGATAAGATTGTTGAGCTTAAACAACCAGTGTGCAAAAGAGGGTCGATTCTGCTTGGTGAGCTTATAGCAATCAATCTGGTGCTAGACTTCATATCAAATCCAGCAAACAACAACATTACAGACCAGTTTATTATATTTTCTGATAGCCAACAAGCCATAGGAGTGTTAACACTTAACTGGAAGGCAGACAGTCATACAAACACTATCAGAGAAATAAAAAACAAATTGGAAAATATACAGAAACAGGGTATCATCATTGAAATTAAATGGACTCCAGGTCATTCAGAAATCAAAGGGAATGAGATGGCTGACAAGTTAGCCAAGGAGGCAGCTAAAGAGGCTGAGTCAATGGAAGGTGATGCACATATAAACGTCACAAAACAAGATATAGTAAAGGCTGCCAAAGACTTTGTCACAAATAAATGGCAAAAGAGATGGGATGAGAGTGACCGAGGTAGATTCTACTATAACTTCAATAAGAAAGTGGGAAATAAAATTACTTTTGACTTTCCAAACAGAAAAATCGCTGTAATAATCAATGGTTTAAGGTCGGGATATGCTAGTCTGAATGATTATTATAGCAAGCTCGGAATCACTCAGTCACCAAATTGTCAATGTGGAGACCTTGAAACTGTAGAACACTACATTCTAAAATGTGACCGGTATGAGGAAAGCAGACAGAGACTGATAAATGAACTTTTTTTCTTATCGGGATCCATCCATATTGATTTGGAGGTGCTCCTAAATGTAGGAGAATCGGAGGAAAATATCATAACAGAATCACAGCGCCTTCGACTAATGGCGGACTACATTGAAGATACGAAGAGATTTTTTTAGTTTTTTTATTTTTTCCCGTCGTTAATTTTTTTTTTTTTTTTTTATATAAGCGTCCACCTATCATAGTACATATGTGAAATATACCTAGAGTTTTAATTAAACACGCGCGTCAATCAATAACCTACAATTACAGGAGTGAAAATCCAGTGTCCTAAATTTATGACACGTACAGACTACTACATTGAAATGAAATTCAAGGACTTTTCAAGATAAGATAAGATAAGATAAATTTTATTTAAAGTCGGGTTTGTAACAATAAACATAAGCTCTGTAGAGCTTTTATACCGACATAACTCTGAGTAACATGTAAATTCAACTAGGTTTCCTTGAATTCAAGGATGGCGTGGGAACCCTGCATAGAATTGTCAGGCTTTTTTTACAAAAGCATTCATCACAAAGTTTAATGTTTCTAATTTTCTGTTTTGTGTAAAATGAATTCTTATATTTTTTGACACGATAGATTTTCCGCCTGTGTGACCATAAAATGGCGTTTTTTATCTTATCAATTAGCCAAACTTGTAATACCAGGGTATACCTCCACACCTTAGACATTGTCTTCACTGTGACTCTGAAGAAGTAGAGGATGAGATGCACTTTCTTATCACCTGCACAAATTTTGTTGGAGAAAGACAGGAACTGTTTGATATTATTTCAAAAACATGTCATAACTTTATAAACTTAAATAATAACGAAAAATTCTTCTGGTTAATGACCTGTGAAGATAAAGCTGTATTACATAACCTTTGCAGTTTTATTAAAAAGAATTGCAAATGATATTTATATCTGAACACCTGTCTTCTCCAGCAACAAATCAAAAGGGGGGTACACTTATGTTTTGTTTATTTGCTTTAGACACGAGGAGGAGTACTATTTTAAATCACTCTATATTTTATAAAGTATCTCCTTAAGCACCGTCCCTTGGTGTCTGTAGCACTTAAACAAATAATTTGATATTTAATATTTAATTAAAGTTTGTCTCTCTGCTTTGGACACGAGGAGGAACACTATTTGTTTAAAAAAAAAAATAAAAGTGTTTCCTTAAGCACCGTCCCTTGGTGTCCATAGCTGAGAGATGAATATCTATATCATTAACACACTGTGTATCTATTCTTATTAATATAGTCAACCATGCTTGTTCCACACAAACACACACATGCATTATATATTTTGCATTAATTAATTTATATAAACAATTGCAGTATTGCTAAGCTATGTCTGTTATGTACTGTTTTAAATCATAAATGTTAATTGTCATTGCCTGCAAAGGTCCTTGATTGGCTGAAATAAAATAATGTCTAATGTCTAATGTCTAATGTAATGTGATCATTTGTAAATAATTTCATACCCAGAAGAATGAAATGCTTTCTTTTTCGGCTCTCTAATCAAAGACAAAGGCGAGGCATGAAGCAAGGCGGTTATGCTAATTACATCTGGTCACTTTTTTAAAATTTTAAACAGGGTCCCAGTTGGACACGCCCGATGACGGCGACATCTACAAAAGAAAGGGCTACAACCACATACGAGAGTCATTTGCGAAGAAAAGAGAAATTCTTAAACAGATTAATTAATTGAATTGTATGATATCAAGTTATATTATTTCATTATAAACATATTGTTCAGCAATATGGAAGTGGCTCTACTGCCCAAATTTGTGAACGTTTTTGACAAAGTTGCACACAATAAAATGAATGTCATTCAATTTGCTTTGACACAGTTTACTGTATTTAATTAAATTGGTAAAATATTAAAATATCAATAGTTGAATTTACATGTTACTCAGAGTTAAATCAGATCATGCGGCATATACCTGTATGCGGTAAAGGCTAAATAATATTATTTAAAGCACAGGTGCTTGAATTCTGGTCATTAAGGTTCATCTGTACCTTTCTTTAAAACATGGCGTTATTTTCAATCTATTTTCAGTATATGCAGAGCCAAAACTGCACATAAAATTGAAATATAAAGTGTAGCTGGACCTAGATATTAAAAATTCTTACCTTTTCTCTATGAATTCTTCCCGAAAAAATCCTTTATTTTAGAGATCTTTTTTTTCTCCGCTTTTAAAAACACCCGATTTAAGGCTAATATCACTTTCACCCTTTCTTGTGGCCTCAAATTTCATGCAACTTTCAATCAGGGATTTAACTAAAAGTCTTCATCTCGTTTCATGTAAGAGGCACAATAGGGATAGTTTGTCCTTTTTCAATTCAAAATCTGAACAGTAAAAAAAAGAGATTGTTATTTTTACCTGCGTTGCCGAAGGCGAAAGCAGGTCTAGTAGTCGGGTCACTCCGTCCGTCCGTCTGTCCGTCCGTCCCGCTATAGGGTGCCTTTCTTGTGTAATCTGAATCTCAAAAACCAAACACTAGATCTTTCTGAAATTTTACACAGTGATTACAGATATATTGAAGATGTGCACCTTCCCTTTTGGGGTCATTTTATAACTTCGTTCAGGAATTAGGGGCCCAAAAGGGACCAAAAAAGCGACTTTTGAATTTTTTTCCACAATAACTTTTGTTCTTTTTGACCAAATGCTATGAACCTTTACAGTAATGTTACTTACCATAAAAGGAAGGGTTGGGCTGATTTTGGGTGTCCCCTCTTTTTTCGTTTAGAAATTAGGGGCCCTAAAGGGACCAAAAAAGTGACTTTTTTATTTGTTTCCACAATAACTTTTGTTCTGGTTGACCAAATGCTAAGAAACTTTACAGTAATGTTACTCACCATAAAAGGAAGGGTTGGGCTGATTTTGGGTGTCCCTTCTTTTTTCGTTTAGAAATTAAGAGGCCCAAAGGGGGCCAAAAAAGCGGCTTTTTAAATTATTTCCACAATAACTATTGTTCTGGTTGACCAAATGCTATGAAACTTTACAGTATTGTTACTTACCATAAAAGGAAGGGTTGGGCTGATTTTGTGTGTCCCCTCTTTTTTTTTTTTTTTTAGAAACTAAGGGCCCTAAAGGGTCCAAAAAGCAACTTTTTTATTTGTTTCCACTGTAACTTGTTTTGGTTGACCAAATGCTATGAAACTTTACAATAGTATTACTCACCATAAATAAAAGGGTGGGGATGATTTTGGGTGTCCCCTCTCTTTTTGTTAAGGAATGAGGGGCCCAAAAGGGGCAAAAATGTGACATTTTTTATTTATGGTCCGATTTAGAAAATTTTTTTTACAAGTTAATTTTGGTCATATATTGGATTCAAAATGAAGGATACAATTTTTTCTTGGCCCACCTTTTCTGTTTAGCAATAAGGGGAACCAAAAGGGGAAAAAATAGAAACTATTTTTTGTTTCAATATTGGGTGGCATGTGACAAATATGCTTTGTAAGTCCACCATAGGATGCAAGTGTCAAAATATTTTGACTGTCCATATTGGGCCTAGAATGTACAGGGTTCAACGTTTTGTCGTGCGACGCAGGGCCAGACATCGATTGGTCTTGTTAAGAAACTTGAAATGAAAAATTGATAGAAATTGAATCAGAAATTACCATATCTAGGTCCAGCTATGCTTTATTTTATTATTTTATTTGTAGATTTTGTTCTGCGTATACTAAAAAATAGGTAGAAAATTTAGCTATTTTTAACGAAAGATACAGATGAACCTTAATTATCTGATATATCAGACCTGTCAAGTTTCACGCAACTCGCGTGAGACTCACGCATCTAGTCAGCAATTTGGCGGCAAATTTCTTTGATCTTTTAATTTTTTCCTTTGATCTTTCATTTTTTTAGCAATTCTCACGCAAGCAGCTCATAAAAACTTGACAGGCCTGTTATATCAACTAAAAAAAATTGTTCCCCTACTCTATAGAGGGGGCGGACAGGGGGGACTGGGGTTGAGGAGGCAGTGAGCAGGTGTAAAAGGGGCAGGGCGGGGAATGGGGGCAAAAAAGGGGGAAGTAGGTACTGGGTTGAGGTGTTTGGGAGCGGAGGTGGAGGGAGCGTGGACATGGGTGTTGGGGGCTGGAGCGGATGAAGAGAAATCCCCTGTCCACTACCCCCTCTATAAATCCCACCATTTTTATTAAGTCAATATAAAGACCAGAATTCAAACCCCTGTGCTATATTAAGGTCTGATATGGCAATGAAATAGTGAGAAAAAAAACAAAGAAAAAAGTAAAGGCAGGAGTGTTTAAACAACTTTTTTACATCAGTTAACAAGTGCTTCTTATCTAGCTGTCAGTAACTGCTAGTGTTATCAAAAAAGTTCCTTTACGTCTAATTGTTTTCGTATCTATAGTGCTCTTGTCTCAGGTCCTCTCTTGTTGAATTGAACTTTTATTGATTTGATTTTTATAGTGTGTTATTTTTGTGCTTCGTACAAGATTAACATTAGGGGGAAGATTGGGCCCCAAAATACTAGTTTAACCCTGCCACATTTTATAGATAAGATAAGATAAATTATCAAGTCCAATTAAGGGCCCAAGAGGGCATGATGACAAAACATAACAATTACAATTGATTGATGATAGAAAACATGAAACATGTAAGTATATAAGAAATGCTGACATAATGTATTAGAATAAAACAGGTTAACAGTGTCATGCAAAATGTTCAGATGAGAAAGACACCAAGGATGATGCATTTAGACTGAGTAGAATGATAATAGTGTGCAGTGGTCGTGGTAAAGCCCACAAAATATATGCACAGACAAATTAAAGAATAAAATTTAAAATTATATGTGCCTGTCCTAAGCCAGGAATCCTTGTCAAAGCTATTGTTTGTCCTTGTCAACTATCTGTTTTTGTTTTTTGTTAGCTATTGCTAATTACAGTACTTTGCTTTAAAATTTGAAGTCCATCTGTCTGTCGTCTGTTCACTTTTTTAAATGTTAACTCCTCTGACCCAATACCCCAAAATAGTAATGGATAAGTTCAAAATTCAAAATTTGTAGTCCATCTGTCTGTCGTCTGTTCACTTTTTTCACCAAGATTGAGCCAAAGGTGGAGATAACATATTTTTTTCAGGCTGTGACTATTTTGCTGTAACTAGCAAAATAGTCACAGGAACTATTCTGCCGTGGAAAGATCACTTTGCCAGACATTTCTATTTACATGAATGTTAATTAATATGAGAAATAAACTATTAATTATGTCTGAACACTATATTTGTACTAATAACATGGACTTTAAAACTATCATGGCATTTATACATGCAGGGTTTTCTTTATATTTAGAAGTAGAAGGCTAGTTTTAATAACATTTCCTTTCTACAACCTTCAAAGGAAACCACTGTTAACATGAGTATGTGCCAATACAGAATTAAAATAAATAGCCGAATTTCAAGGCTGTTATAATAATTTTTGCAGTTACGGCAAGATAGTTACAGCCATAGTACCTAGTATTACCAGAAGACAGAAGAATGAAAATTTTAACATCTAAGTCTATGTAGTTATCCAAATATTTTGATTAGAACAGATTGGCCATTCAGTTCAGCTATTATGAAATACCGGTACATGTTTTAAAAATCAACAATCTTGATTCAACTAAGGACATTCCTGAATCCCGCTTACCTGATTTAGAGAGCTGACTGCTATGACACAGAGAATGTTTCAAGCATTAAGATGAATAAACAAATTTAAGATCAACAACCTCTATGAAGTAAATAACATTCCAGGATTCTGCTGATTTTGAGAAATTCATATTTTGACCACAGATTTCCCAGTAGCATGACTGCACAAGACATAAAATGTTTCCAGCATTGCGACAAGAATCATAATATTTTATGCTTTACACTACCTGTTGTGTGTCCATTTTGCGGTAACGATGTGACACGGACACCATGCAGAATACCACCATATGTTATACCCTCTCCATTTGAAGATGCTGGACGACATCCTTGTTCTGTGATTATAAAGCCCACAGTTGGAAGTTTTTTACAGTAAGTATAAAAGGTCAATGAATTTAGGTATGCATTAGTATGCTTGCAAGATGACTTAAACTTTGATCACTTTGATAGAATTTCATGAAACTTGCATACCTTGTACATGTAGCGTAGAATTTTGGAGTTAATATATATGTCAAAGATCCGTTTTCAAATTTTCTTTTAAATACTTGTACTTATTTTAAAAAAAATCATAGATTTCTGCAAAGGTCAGTTTCTTATTTGTACACTCATTCCATAATAAACCAGTGTTTTCAATAGATATAAATATATGGAATCCATATACATGTACATCTATTGAAAACGCTGGTCATTAGAGGCTCTTTGCTTTGTTTACATTGATTTAAAATAACAACTTTAGTTTCTTTAAAAAATATATATCAAAATTTGTGATTATAAATAAAATGAACATTCATGGCAGTTTGAATATTTAATATTTTTTCAGTAACTATGACAGTCACTCAGACCTGCATGTTGGAGTTACAGATTCATCAGGTATGGACAAACAACTATTCTCAGATTTGCAGGGACCATAAAGAGGTACAAATAATAAAAAAGTTGAATAAATTATTTAGGTGTCTAACATTAAGCAAATTTGTGATGTAAGAAAATCTGAAGATGATCTGTTTGTAAGATTAATTTACATAAAGTTCCTAACAAGGCTTTTTTAAAAATTTTCACGACCCAAGTGTATAGTCAGATTTTCTTACAATTGCACTATATATTGAAGTTTGATTTTTTTCCAATCTCTTTTAAGAGCTCTTCCCAAAACTTGACTTTCTTTGCCTTAAAAAATTTAATTGTGTATTGATTACAATTATTGAATTAAGATAATTTAATGTCATTTGCATCTTTGTTCAAATATTATTATACCCCCCCCCCCCCCCACTTCAAAAGTGGGGGGTTTATAGTGATAGGGGTGTCCGTCCTTCCTTCCTTCCGTCTGTCCGTCCGTCCTTCCGTTACACTTCAGGGTACCCATCTCTTATCCGCAACTCCTCCTAAACCCCTTGGTGGATTTTCATGAAACTTTTATACACAATCTTTGTGACATAATGTAGATGTGCACCTACTATTTTAAAATTTGATCAGAATGATTTTTGGAGTTTCCCATAGCAAAACATGGACTTAGCCATTCGCCTACATGGGGGTACCCATCTCTTATCCCCAACTGCTCCTAATATACCCCCCACTTCAAAAGTGGGGGTATATAGTGATAGGGGTGTCCGTCTGTCCGTCCTTCCGTCTGTCCGTCCTTCTGTTACACTTCAGGGTACCCATCTCTTATCCGCAACTCCTCCTAAACCCCTTGGTGGATTTTCATGAAACTTATACACAATCTTTTTGACATAATGTAGATGTGCACCTACTATTTCTAAATTTGATCAGAATGATTTTTGGAGTTTCCCATAGCAAAACATGGACTTAGCCATTCGCCTACATGGGGGTACCCATCTCTTATCCACAACTCCTCCTAAACCCCTTGATGGATTTTCATGAAACTTACACACAATCGTTGTGACATAATGTAGATGTGCACTTACTATTTTAAAATTTGATCAGAATGGTTTTTGGGGTTTCCCATAGCAAAACATGGACTAAGCCATTCGACTACATGGGGGTATCCATCTCTTATCCGCAACTCCTCCTAAACCCCTTGATGGATTTTCATGAAACTTTAACACAATCTTTGTAACATAATATAGATGTGCACCTACTATTTGAAAGTTTGATCACAATGATTTTGGGGTTTCCCATAGCAATACATGGACTCAGCCATTCGACTACATTGGGGTGCCCATCTCTTATCTGCAACTCCTCCGAAACCCCTTGATGGATTTTCACAATCTTTGTGACATAATGTAGATGTGCAGTTTAGTTTTATTTATTCTGGATTGGGAAATAAGTCTTCTTTGTAACTCCCTCTCCAGCTTGCAGATGATAAGTGTAATCTTTGCAGCTGTCCCCATTTAGCGACAATAATACTCTTAAGGAATTCTTTAAAAAAAACTCTTACTTGTATGGGTATTGCTGTCTATACACTGGGTAACCTTTTTATGCCCCACACTTTTTTTAACATCCTTGCATATATTCAAAAGATTTTTGGTATGCTACCATGATGAGTAACAGGTCAAGTTTAAGTTTTGTTCCGGTCTACTGATTTTGACCTAAATTACGGCCCTTGGACTTAGCAAATTTGGTTAAAATAACAGTTTTCCGCACTTTTTTTGACATCCTTGCATATATTCAAAAGATTTTCTGTACATGAGTCTACCATAATAAGTTACAGGTCAAATATGAGTTTTGTTCCGGTCCACCGATTTTGAGCTAAATTACGGCCCTTGCACTTAGCAAATTTTGTAAAAATAGCAGTTTTCCACACTTTTTTTCGACATCCTTGCATTTATTCAAAAGATTTTTATTATGTGAGTCTACCATGATGATTTACAGGTCAAGTTTGAGTTTCGTTCTGGTCCACTGATTTTGATCTAAATTACAGCCCTTGCACTTAACAAATTTTGTTTTTTATTTTATTTGCCAGAGGGGCATCAGTTTCATCTTGACACATTTCCTTGTTTATTTGTCCTTTCTGATTACAGTAGGAATACTGATGCTCCTTGAGACCTTTCATGGTTGTGTACATGTTAGACAGAGTTGCAAAATTGATTCTTGAAATGTTCACTGCTGATGTAGATTGAACCACTAGCATTAATTTTAGTAGCCCTACAATTTAACCTCTACACTGACACCCAATTTGATGTTTTAAGGTTAATTATGTAGCATATTTCATGACTTTCCAATCCTTATTTAGGTTGTGCTTGGGATTATAATGAAAACGGAATTAACAGAGGTTTGATCTGGTCCCAATGTGTTGTGATAGAGCTGGCTAAGGATGATTATCATCTGCATCAAAGATGGGATACAGTTCTTCACCAGATGTCAAGGTCACAAACATGGCAAAGGTCCAGGTAATTATTATTTAGTCTGTAATGAAGTGTTATAAGTGACACAGTGTTTGTTTTTCATTCTGTCCAAAATCAGGGTTTTATACCTATTAAGGATGAAGAAATTAAATCAATTGTTAATGTAACTAAATAGTAACATAAGATTCAGGATTGCCACGCATCCTTGAAACCTGGAAAAAACCTGAATTTCATATGTCAGTTCAAGGTACTGGAAAAGACCTTGAATTTTGAAAAAAAATGAAATATCCTTGAAAAACCCTGAAATTTGAAATATGATAGTTCCACAATCAAAGGTTCATGATTGAACCGTTTAATCAATATTAAAACTATTTATACAAAATTATATACTGTATTAAGTAATATTAAATTTTGTTTTTCTCTTCATCACTATGTTCATCAGCCGCAAATCCAAGGAAAGGCCTACCAGTCATATGCCCACCAAAAAAAAATGACAAAATATTTGTATGCCTCCTTAACTAAAATCCAGCATCTGCCCCTGTTCAATTTAACACAGTTTTCATATGTTTAGTTTATGTATTACAAATGTACCATTATTTGTGCTCCCCGCATGCCTGAAAGTTCTTCTGTGGAAATACTGTCCCAGTGTTAATACCTTTAACCTGACTTTTTTTTAGACTTTGTAGTATAGAATTGTTTTATATATTTTTTTTTCAGGTATGATGAAAAAAGAAACAATTGTTTTGACTTTGTGTTGACCTTTCTTCAGTCATTTGACCTTGAGAGGAGATTACCTGCAATAAGAAGCAAACATACCTTTTGTGAAGAAATAGTAGTCAAACACACCAGAAAAGCTGCTATTTATATATCACTGTATAGAAAAGTTGTAAAAGATGGATTTGTTATACAAAGTATTTAAGATTGCTGACTAATACTTGTATATGCATGGACATTGAGAAGAAGGAACTGTTAATACATTAAGATATATTCAAATTGTATGATAATGTATTCTAGTCAATTTATTTTATAGAACATTTACATGTATTATGTGGTTTAAAGGATTTTTTTTATGTTTGCAATATCACACCTTACATCATTTGATATTTTTGTAGGGACACCTTTATACATTTTACATAATTTTCTTTTAAAAAATAAAATTTATCATTCCATAATGCTTTTAAGATTCTTTTCAAGTTTTGAAGTAGGTTAATGATTGAAAGGATGCATTATAGATCAGAAAATACCTGTAAAAGACATGCACAAATCTATAAAACCTTGATAGGGGTTATTGCCCTTTAAAGATCAAAATTTGTTTTTTCATGTTTTTGCCCTATAGAATGAAAACTGTTAAAGATATAGAAAACTTCAACTGATTTAGCTCTGCAATATTCTCCATGTGGTTGATGATGTCAGATGACCATTTATAGGGGTTATGGGCCTTTAAAGGTCAAAAATTGTGTTTTTCAATGTTTTTGGTATAACAAATGAAAATAAAAGCTGTTGCTAGCTTAAACCTTCAGCTGATTGAGCTCTTCGAAAATCTCCTTTGCTTTATAGATTGATAAGTATTACAGATAGGAAAAAAGCTGTTGCCTGCTTAAAGAAGGAAAGGGGCATCAATGGGAAATTCTTTCGACCCATTAAGAAGTCTCTATTGCATAGGAGCTGTCAGATGACCCCTTATACATGTTATTGGAGTAATAGTTCATAGACCCTTATAGCTTAAGGACCAGGCAAGGGATTCAGGCTCCTGTGAGCCTCTTGTGTTTTTTATGAAGATTTTAGTGAGGACCTTCTCTTCTTGTGTATATGCAGCAACATTCTATGCACTTCAGCTGACTCAAAAAACAACTACATGTACAAGATTTCAATCTCTTAATAGATGAGTACAGACTTTGGTAGAGATTTTGACTTGTCAAAATTCGACCTTTTTATGATGGGGTGCTGCAACAACTGCCTAGTCTTAGTTATTGTCTCGCCTGCGACTTTAGTCGCTGAAGGCGAGACATAGGTATTACTTTCCGGCGGCGGCGGCGGCGACGGCGACGGCGTAAACTTTTTTGTAAGACTTTTGTGGAAAATGAATTACAAGAAAAGTATAATAGCTAGGCATCTGATATTTGGTATACAGACAGTTCAGGTTATGGTCTACGCAACTGGCACCATGCCTTTTGACCCTGACCCAAATTTCATGGTTCAGTGACTCTGTGAACTTAGATGTTTTTTCGGGCCAAAAAACCCCTTTGTAAGACTTTTGTGGAAAATGAATTACAAGAAAAGTTTAATAGCTAGGCATCTGATATTTGGTATACAGACAGTTCAGGTTATGGTCTACGCAACTGGCACCATGCCGTTTGACCCAGACCCAAATTTCATGGTTCAGTGACTCTGTGAACTTAGATGTTTTTTCGGGCCAAAAAACCCCTTTGTAAGACTTTTGTGGAAAATGAATTACAAGAAAAGTATAATAGCTAGGCATCTGATATTTGGTATACAGACAGTTCAGGTTATGGTCTACGCAACTGGCACCATGCCGTTTGACCCTGACCCAAATTTCATGGTTCAGTGACTCTGCAAACTTAGATGTTTTTTCAGGCCAAAAAAAACCTTTGTAAGACTTTTGTGGAAAATGAATTACAAGAAAAGTATAATAGCTAGGCATCTGATATTTGGTATACAGACAGTTCAGATTATGGTCTACGCAACTGGCACCATGCCGTTTGACCCTGACCCAAATTTCATGGTTGAGTGACTCTGCAAACTTAGATGTTTTTTTCAGGCCAAAAAAACCCTTTGTAAGACTTTTGTGGAAAATGAATTACAAGAAAAGTATAATAGCTAGGCATCTGATATTTGGTATACGGACAGTCGGGGTTATGGTCTACACAACTGGCACCATGACATTTGACCTTGACCCCAATTTCATGGTTCATTGACTCTGTTAACTTTGATGAAAACCCCTTTGTAAGACTTTAATGGAAAATGAATAAAGTGAAAAGTATAATAGCTAGGCATTTGATATCTGGTATACAGACACTTTGGGTTATGGTCTATGCAACTGGCGCCATGCCATTTGACCTTGACTCCATTTTTATGGTTCAGTGACTCTGTGGACTTGGATGATTTTGGGGGCCAAAAAACCTCTATGTAGGACTTTTGTGGAAAATGAATTAAGTGAAAAGTATAATAGCTAGGCATCTGATATCTGGTATACAGACACCTGGAGTTATGGTCTATGCAACTGACACAATGTCCTGTGACCTTGAGACAATTTCCATGGTTCAGTGACTCTGTGGACTTAGATGATTTTTTGACAATTAAAATTTTTGTCGAAAATAAATTAAGTTAAAAGTATAATAGCTAGGCATCTGATATTTGACATACAGACATTTGGGGTTTCGGTCTAAACAACTGACACCATGTGGTGTGACCCTGACCCCATTTTCATGGTTCAATGACTTAGTGAATGTTGTTTTTTTCATAGTTTCTCAATAACTATGGTATCTATAACAAACTTCAGACATTTTTGTGATGGATAGGAATTCTGTCATCTGTCTGTCACATGACCTTGACCTTAACTTTTCTGAAGGCCCAGCAATGAGTTCTGTGATGGTGCCGACAGGCGAGACACACTTTAGTGTCAACTCTTGTATTATTTTTCATGTTGTTGTTTGGTCATGTCGCTTTGTGAAAAGAAAGAAACAAAACATATCAATGAGGCATTCAAATATTGGAAGTCTGATAAAGCAGACATAAAATAGTTGACACAATTCACACAAATGTCAACATGAAAATTTAGCATACATAAAACAACTTAATTGCCATTAGCATCATGAACATTAAAGTCTTAGAAAATTATGAGATGGATAATAAGTATCACAACACAACCTGCATATATCAGTGACAATTTAGAAATTCACCATTCCTAGAGGTATCTCAGTCCCAAATCTCAGTGTTTCAAAAGGATAAGCAGTTCATGCTTCATTCTCACCATAAGTTAGCTTATTTAATTGAGTTGTTAATTTGCACATATTAAATCCATTAAATAAGAGGTCGAAATTACTCTAGTTGTGATGTGGTAATTACTGTCAATTTATGAATTAAAAAAAAAACTCTGACCGTAGTGGGCCAATGTGTGTGGAGAGTGCCACGCTTCATGCACATAAAAAAAAACCTTTGTGGACCGCCAAGTAGTGCACCACAAAGGCAAAATTCTCCGACCCTACCCACCTCTCCCCTTTTCCTGTGGTTCTTCAAAATTTACTGTTCCCTTGTTTCCCACCCCACCCCCATGTTTCATTTATCATCATCATTTCATGTTCATTGTATCATCCTTTTCATGTTCATCACCTGTAAATAACCCATATATAGCGTTGCACCGGCGTAAAACACCAACTCACTCATTCACTTTAATTTTTAATCTTTAAGTTATAACCTGAAATTGCCATGCTGTTATGGCAATAAAAAACATTTACATGCTGACAAAAAAAAATTCATTTTTTTACAGCAACAGAAAGTTGAGTTTGAGTGACAGAAAATGATTGACCTGTGTAAAATCAAAGAAGATTTTTCGGTGTTGGTGAAAGAAGCACAGCCATGGACACTGACACAGTTTGTTATGTGGCTCGATCTCAAGTTGTCAGAGTTCAAGGTCAAAGGTTACATGGTGTTAGGTAATTATTACAGTAATAGGTCAATGATCTGCATCCATCAATTAACATCCTTAAGAGTCTGTGAACCTGCAAAAACAATTAAAAGAAACAAAGAAATATGAAAATGGGCATCAAAATCTCAAGGTCCATGAAACAAAAACAAGAACCGAATTCTTAGACCCCCCAAATAGTAATAAATTCTAAGTCTGCTTATTTTAAAAGGAGGTTGATAAGCGACTGACCTGGAAATGGATCCCTTCATATGGGCCTATACCAGAATCTGCAAACCAACTATAAAAGGCTTACATATATAAAGTAGCTGAGAAAAAAATTCCAATTTTCAGCCACCAAAATTTTCAAATTTGGCTTGTATACAGGAACTAAATAAGTGACTGCCCTATAAATATATCCCTGAGAAATTTGTTATTTAAAAAGAGGGACAGACATACCACTTTGAGTGTCTCTGGCCCACTCTGCATCAGGCAGGGGATAACAAGGTGGTACTGAAGGGAAAATCAGACTAGTTCTCTTTAATCTAGAGGTGAGTGGGTGTTGCAACAGGCAAGAAATGCTTACTATACTACAGCAACTATTGTTGGCCAGATTTCACAGGGTTATAAAATGGTGAATGTTGGCGGGCTAGGGGATGGGGATGAAATCTTAATAACAATTTTCTCACATCAGCAACTACTTATCACAGCCACTTGATATTCGGTATACAACATCAGATTGGGGTCCCTTAACGTAAGATGCAGGTCTGTCACTCACCTACTTCCTGTTGAACGAAGTCCAGCCTTTTTTTTACTATGACAGATTCTGTTTTGCCTTACTACTTAGTAATTGCAGTTCAGTTGTGTTTTTTTTTTTTATCTCCTTTTCTCTTCAGGATCATGCAGGGCTTTCTTGATTCATATTATATTTGTCAGTAAGGGATTGACCATTAGATTTTAAAGGGGGCTATGGTGAAATTAGAATTCAAAAAAAGCAGGGCGAAATAAATATTTATAGCACCCCTTTAAATATCACATGGTTGCTCCTTTCCTTACATTCTGATATGTAATTTTTTTTTATTAATACTGGTAAGTAATTTTAATATTTTACTCTTTTTAGGTCCAGTTAAGTGCAAAAACTAAAAATTATCATGTGTACTTTATTGCTTTTATATAACTCTTACAAAGAAACAGAGGTACCAATGGGGCATCAGAATGTCAAAAGTCTGTAAGGGCAGAGACAAAACCATTAAACACCAACAACAACAGAACAAAAACAGACAACATATAAAACACAGAAACACAAAAACTACTGAATATCAATTACCCGGTAACAATGTAAACTCTAAGTTGTAACGGGAGTGTACTCAGGTGCTCAGGAAGAGGACGCAGATCCTGTTTTCTAAAGCACACCCATCCCATTGCAAACAGTCAAGTCAGTGTATAAAATCTGGTAAAGGACAACAAATAAAACCCACTACAGAAACATGAAAAAAATTATGCTCAAATAATTTACTCCTTACATATAGTGTTCACAAAATGCAAATTTTGGCATCCTCCAAAATAACAACTATACCTTTTCATATCGGTCATATTTTACATTTGTGTTGCTCCCTTTGTAGATCATCAGTCAATGACACGACCCCAATGGATTATTGTAGATGACCCACCTGGTGATGTTACCCCTGTTCCAGCTCCTTGTCCCCAGTGCTGTAAAAAATCTAAAGGGACCAGTAGAAGTAAAGATGTTCGTATTAGTTGTGTCAATAGAGCAGAGATTGATAGAGTGCCACAGTCAAGACCTAGAACTGATACACATCAATCAGATAATGACACTGTTCATGGTGGAAATGTTGCCGTTGATCAGTCAAACAATGAAAAAGAAATATTTGAAGTATCATTCAACTGTAATGTTGAGACAGACAAAGAAGAAACTGAAAGTGACATTGACCTTCAACAGTCATCACCTGTCAAAGACATAACAAAACAATCAAAACGTCCAACACGCCTTTCAAAACATACTAATCAAGGAGAAGGGGAAATAGGGGATGAAAGTTCAAGAACGTCAGAAACAAAATCATTTCTTCTGCAGAACACTACTGAGAAGGAAATCACATCATTGTTATCAATATCCTTACCCCCTTTGACAACCACAAATATCCTTTCTTCAATATGCGCAAAAGAAATTTCTACAGCTGAAAGTAATGCATCTACTAATGAAAGATGTCTGCCAGAACAATCATTGAATAGACAATCAAGTCCGTCAACATCATTCCGAGTGACTACTCCATCAATTAATCAAACAATTAGCCAGGAAAATTTAAGGCAAATTAATACAATTGAATCTTATTTTCCACCTATGTCTTCAAATACTACAACAGATATGCCTGTTCCAGTGGCTATGCATGTTAATATTGACTGTCTACAAGTAGATCAAGAAGAAACAATTAATAACATATCTACAGAAACT
This sequence comes from Arcuatula senhousia, assembly GCA_963971305.1. NCBI lineage: Eukaryota > Metazoa > Mollusca > Bivalvia > Mytilida > Mytilidae > Arcuatula > Arcuatula senhousia. The sequence goes on along the minus strand of OZ020311.1, from coordinate 32,543,367 downwards.
ACAGGAGTTGATATAAAAGTAGAATCAAGGGATGCAGAAAAGGTTCATGAAGGTTAATATATAAATGTATAATAAAATGGTAATAAGTCCTTTTACATTGGTGAAACTTTTGAAATAATTTATTGGATAATCCAAAAAACTTAAGATTTTGCTAAGATTTATATTTGCAGTGCAGGAAAAAAAACAACAACTTAAAATCTGATAAAATAATACACTTAGATTATGCGATTCCAACTTTGTTTAAATCACCAAATTTTCTACCTGCAAAAAATATAACCTTGCAAGTTTTTATTGAATTGCTACATAAATTGCACCTGTAGTAATGAATTTGATCAAACATTTTCCCAATCTTTACTTATTGAAACACATAAAATATGAATATAAATGTGATATTGGATTAATGTTGAAAAAAAACAAAAGTCATATAGTACATGTAGTACATAGGTTGAAAATTACCTTACAAATTTCCCTGGAAGCAAAAAAAGTACATGTGTGCTTATTTACCAGTACTGTTAATTGAGAAATCTGTGTGGCAGTTTTATTTTTGTGTGATTTTTTTTTGTGTTGACATTCTAGCACAAAATTGAGCAGCGTAAATAGAATTGTCTTCCATGGTTGTGCATTGACAAAAATTACAACACAAATTTTAAAATTCAATCGTCCTACTGCCAAAAAAAAAGCAAAAATTTAGACATGTACCACAGGAGCTTTTAAAAAGAAAAGAAATATTTTTAAACAAGAAAACAAAAAATGTATTTTTAATGACAAAACAAAAAAATGTTTTCAAAATCATTTCATAAACATATGAATTTAACACATTTTTTTCAGATTTGTGTATGGACAGTAATCAGCAAGATAGAATTCAAGATCAACAAGTTGTTGAAAGTGTTGTCTCAAACTTAAACTTGACCAGCATGTCTGGTAAACGTAAACGTAATGATCTCTCGTTAAGTGACAAGTTCAAAGTTATCAAACTTCTTGATGAAGGCAAGACACAGAGAGAAATCAGCAAGCTTGTTAATGCGTCACAATCTCAAATTTCAAGAGTCAAACTAAACAGAGGTCAGATTCAAAAGGTATTAGATACAAATTACAACATTAAAAGAAGGCGTGTGTCATTTGGTAAGGACGCAGAAGTTGATCAAGCCCTTTTTCGGTGGTACAAAGAAGCAAAAGAGAAGGAATACCCCATATCACGTCAAATTCTAACTGTTAAAGCTAAGGAACTTGCGACATCGTTAGGCAAGCCAGAGTTTGAACCAACACCAGGTTGGCTGGAACGGTGGAGGGTCAGAAATTGTGTAACATATACGAAAGAGAAGAAGTGATTATATGTATTTTTCATCAGAGCATCATTTACATTTTATCTTTGAAACATAGCCAGTTTTACGTGACTCAGTGACTCACCCTTTACATCTTGTAGGCAGCTTACAAATTATGTACTTTTGATCAACAGCATTTTTCTTGGCTTTGATATGGATCATTCTATTTTTATTGTAACATGTATTTTCAAGAAAAAATAAAATAAATGACATTAAGGAAGATTCTGAAAAATCATTTATAGTTCATATATCATTGTGTTTTTGTATGTGATAAAAATTAAGAGGCTTTATCAATTCTATGTTTTGCCATGTTTTTATTAATTTGAAGTACTTATGAATAGGTTGTATATTGTTTTAACTCTGTAGAAGATAAGATGATTTTTATACCTTTTATCTGCAAGGTTTGATAATTCTCCACAAATCAGAATGTTTGCATCCATTCTATAACCTTAAAACAACTAATTTCTTGTTTTACTAATATTTTTTACTTTTCTGTAGATATTGATAAGAATGAAATAACCACTTGCTGATTTTCATTGTACATGCTTTACTAAAGCTGTTAATTTAATTGGTCAGGAATTTAAAGTGATCTTGATTTGGTGAAGGTTTTATAATATTTCCAGAAACAGATTCTTATACATTGTTACTTGTTTATAGTTGAGAAGAAAATACACAACCTGTTTTCAATTGTAATAAAATTTTCCCAAGTTTCACTGTGCAATATGAATATTATTTAAATATAATTTAATTTGGTATGTAACGCTCCATTTGATTGGTTGGACCAACCCATGTTATTTTGTATAATATGGTTTATTAAGCGTAAAACAACCCTACCCATTTTATACCCTTATAAAATGACCAACTATTAAAGTCATTCCTTAAATATTATTATATACATTGAGATTATTTATACGTTTGAACACATAATGTTCAAGTATAAACTGTATTTTGTCCAGTATGTGCTCTTAGGGATAAATTTTTAATTTGATTATCTTTGATTTGATATTTCTATTCTACTTGACAGTCATTGGTGTGAGTCGTATTAAAGTTTGTATAATAAATGAATCTCTAGTCTTTTCAATACATTGTATAGCAATATAATTCCCAAAAGAAAGCTAAGGGATGTCAGTATGCAATAAATTTTTCAAATTGCATTATTGCAATATGACTTCAAAATTTGTGATGTCACCAAAGAAAAAACTCATTGTTAATCAAGGTGTTGGTGTTTGTTATTCATTATGTTTAAAAAGGGTTATTGCATGAATAATGTTGAATATTGTCCCTGATGGAATAAATGTTGCACTCTTAAACTTGTGCAATATTAAAAAATTCTTCTCATGACAATACTGTGGCAGGTCATGATCAAGAAAGTTTTTAAAGGTGGGGTTTAGAATATTGCCTATTGAAGACAAAAGGGGGGGGGGTCCAGATCATATTTGCCTAAAATCTATATGAAAATGACTGAAATATTCTAATGAAAGGGGATGTTTTTAAACCCCAGAACCCCTTTGGATCTACCACTGACAATATTTCCCAATATTCATGCAATAACCCTATATTATATGTAAAGTTATTTTTAGTTGATAAATTTAAGTTTTTGTTTCCAATGTGATTCTCATAATTTTTATATAGATTTTTAATTATGTATAACCGGTATAATGTTTTAATAAGAATTTATAAGCCTTTACATTTCTAGTGCTATTTTATGTGTTTATAAACTGTAGATGATCAATGGTTTTGTTTATTTTTTTCCAGTTTTCTTCATAAATAAAATATTTGAAAATAAAAATGGGACTCTCAATTGTTCACTATCATTATGTTACCTGACAGAAGAGGTGACGACAGCTGTGTTGGATGTCATAGAACTGTGGTTTAGATTTCTGATTCATCATAAAACATGGCCTCTATTGCTAGAAATAAAACATATATTGGGGAGGGGGGGTTAAATTGCAGTAAATAATTCAATAACTATCACAGATATCAACATTTATTTTGGCACCTGTAAATCCTAAAAGAAGAACCCATATAATCAACCAAAACATTCATCATTAAGTTGACTGCTTATAACTGATTCTTAGATGTTTATAAGTCTCCATATTTAATGTTTAAACAATTAGATTTGGCTAGGAGAAATATTGTTTTGGTTCTGTCGGTCTGTCCCTAAGGTTGTCTATGCAACTCTCTGAAACTACCCAACAAAATTTCATGAAACTTGATTTGTAGCAGGTACACCATTTGTAGTTGTACATTTTACAAGGAATTATGAATATTTAATATTTTTTAATAATCTTAAAGTTATGGCCTTTTGATTTGGGAATCCTGACCAATCCTCCATGAAATCATCTTTTATTATGGTTGCCACTCAAACACTCTGAAACTGCTGTTCAAACAAAATTTATGAAAATTGGTATGTAAATAATTACCTGCGGCGCCGAAGGCGAAAGCAGGTCTAGTAGTCGGGTCACTCCGTCCGTCCGTCCGTCCGTCCGTCCGTCTGTCCGTCCGTCCCGCTATGGGGTGCCTGTCTTGTGTAATCTGAATCTCAAAAACCAAACACTAGATCTTTCTGAAATTTTACACAGTGATTACAGATATATTGAAGATGTGCACCTCCCCTTTTGGGGTCATTTTATAATTTCGTTTAGAAATTAGGGGCCCAAAAGGGGCCAAAAAAACGACTTTTTAATTTTTTTCCACATTAACTTTTGTTCTGGTTGACCAAATGCTATGAAACTTTACAGTAATGTTACTTATCATAAAAGGAAGGGTTGGGCTGATTTTGGGTGTCCCCTCTTTTTTCGTTTAGAAATTAGGGGCCCTAAAGGGACCAAAAAAGTGACTTTTTAATTTTTTTCCATAATAATTTTTGTTCTGGTTGGCCAAATGCTATGAAACTTTATAGTAATGTTACTTACCATAAAAGGAAGGGTTGGGCTGATTTTGGGTGTCCCCTCTTTTTTCGTTTAGAAATGAGGGGCTCTAAAGGGGCCAAAAAAAGCTACTTTTTTATTAGCTCACCTGGACCGAAGGTCCATGTGAGCTATTGCCATCACTTGGCGTCTGTCGTCGTCGTCTGTCGTCGTCTGTCGTCCGTTAACAATTTTTCAAAAATCTTCTCCTCTGAAACTACTCAACAGAATTTAATGAATCTTGGTATGAATGATCCTTAGGGTGTCCTGCACCAAACTTGTGTTTCGATTTTTGATCCGTCAAAAAACATGGCCACCGTTACTAAAAATAGACCAGGGGGGGTCTAACTACTGTTTTTGGCTTGTAAATCAAAAAGTATAAGAGATAGATGAAATCTGATGCCACGCTACTGCTTCAGTATCAAAAGTTCTACAAAAGTCTCCATTTGGTCGAAGTTGTCAGATGATCCCTTTTAGGGGTTACAGCCCCTGAAAGGTGAAAAATAGCATTTTTTCATGTTTTTGGCTTATAGAATGAAAACTATTGCAGATAGAGAAAAGCTGTTGCTTGCCTAAATGTTCAGCTCATTTAGCTCTACAAAAGCCTTCATAGGGTTGAAGTTGTCAGATGACCCCTAATAGGGGTTACAGCCCCTAAAAGGCGAAAAATAGTGTTTTTTGCCTATAGAATGAAAACTATTGCAGATAGGGAAAAGCTGTTGCTTGCTTAAATGTTCAGCTCATTCAGCTCTACAAAAGTCTTCATAGGGTCAAAGTTGTCAGATGACCCCTTATAGGGGTTACAGCCCCTTACAGGCAAAAAATAGTGTTTTTGGTCTATAGAATGAAAACTATTGCAGATAGAGAAAAGCTGTTGCTTGTTTAAATGTCCAGCTCATTTAGCTCTACAAAAGTCTCCTAAGGGTCGAAGTTGTCAGATGACCCCTTATAGGGGTTACAGCCCCTAAAAGGCAAAAAAAGATGTTTTTTGTCTACAGAATGAAAACTATTGCAGATAGGGAAAAGCTGTTAATTTCTTAAATGTTTAGCTCATTCAGCTCTACCAAAGTCTTCATAGGGTCGAAGTTGTCAGATGACCCCTTGTAGGGGTTACAGACCCTTAAAGGCGAAAAAACGTGTTTTTAGCCTATAGAATGAAAACTATAGCAGATAGAGAAAAGTTGTTGCTTGCTAAATTGTTCAGCTCATTTAGCTCTACTAAAGTCTCCATAGGGTCGAAGTTGTCAGATGACCCCTTATAGGAGTTACAGCCCCTTAAAGGCGAAAAAACGTGTTTTTAGCCTATAGAATGAAAACTATAGCAGATAGAGAAAAGTTGTTGCTTGCTAAATTGTTCAGCTCATTTAGCTCTACTAAAGTCTCCATAGGGTCGAAGTTGTCAGATGACCCCTTATAGGAGTTACAGCCCCTTAAAGGCGAAAAATAGTGTTTTTGGTCTATAGAATGAAAACTTTTGCAGATAAAGAAAAGCTTTTGCTTGCTTAAATGTTCAGCTTATTTAGCTCTACAAAGTTTTTCATATGGTTGACATCAAGACCAGGTGAGCGATTTAGGCTCCTGGGAGCCTCTTGTTTGTTTCCTCAATAACTTGTTTTGGTTGACCAAATGCTATGAAACTTTACAGTAGTGTTACTCAACATAAATAAAAGAGTGGGGATGATTTTGGGTGTCCCCTCTCTTTTTGTTTAGGAACGAGGGGCCCAAAAGGGGCAAAAATGTGACATTTTTTATTTATAGTCCGATTTAGAAAAAAAATTTTACAAGTTAATTTTGGTCATATATAATGGAAGATACTGCAATTTTTTCTTGACCCACCTTTTCTGTTTAGCAATAAGGGGACCAAAAGGGGAAAAATAGAAACTATTTTTTTCATCTATTTTTACAATATTGGGTGGCATGTGACAAATATGCTTTGTAAGTCCACCATAGGATGCAAGTGTCAAAATATTTTGACTGTCCATATTGGGCCTAGACCGTACAGGGTTCAACGTTTTGCCATGCGACGCAGGGCCAGACATCGATTGGTCTTGTTCACCATATGTAGTTGTGCATATTACCAAATTTTGATTAAATTTTCAAATGGTCTAAGTCAGCCATTCATATCTGAAAGAGGTGTCAAACAAGGTGATGTTTTGAGCCCTCTCCTTTTTAATTTTTTTATAGATGATATAACTAAAAAACTTGATGACAATAAATACGACCCAGTTGTCCTGGGTGGTGTTTCAGTAAACATTCTTCTTTATGCTGATGATATAGTATTAATATCTCAGAGTAGGGAAGGGTTGCAAAACTGTTTAAATGCCATGCAGGAATACTGTTCAGTATGGAAATTACATGTAAATGTTGATAAATCTAAAGTAGTAGTATTTAATTCGAATGGTAAAACCTATTTAAATCAATTCAAATATAATGACTTTTATATAGAAACAGTCTCGCAGTATTGTTATCTAGGCATTTTATTAAAATGCAATGGCAACTTTAATCTAGCAATTAACATGCTCATGGAAAAAGCTAGAAGAGCTTATTTTAAAATAAAAAAGCTAATTGGTTTAAATAACCCATGTAAATTACTAGAAAAACTCTTTGACACACTTATTTTACCCATTATCACATACTGCAGTGAAATATGGGGAATTTTCTCAAACTTTAAAGATACTGAACCATTTGAAAAAATTCATATTAAATTTATAAAAGAAATTTTAGGTGTACATTGCAAAGCTACCAATGATGCTTGTCGAGCTGAATTAGGTCGACTTCCCATAAAAAATAAAATTTTGTACTCTAGTATCAAATATTTAGTACATATCTTAGACTCAGACCACTCTCTAGTAAAAAATGTTTTTGAAAATTCAGTCAATTCAAACAACTGGTTTATCAAACTGAACTCAGTACTAAATAATTTAGGATTTTCCTTTATTAACAATGATATAAACTCACTTAAACTTTACTTAAATCAAATAAAAATTAGGTTAAATGATCAAAATCTTCAAAATCAAAACTCAATCATCAACACATCTTCAAAATTAGAGTTTTTTAGAAAAATCTTTAAAAAAGGATGCAGACCCCATTATTTAGACATCTTAAAAAAAGTTAAGGATAGGGCTGCTCTTTCCAAAATACGTGTCAGCGCTCATAACTTAATGATTGAGAAGGGAAGATACCTAAAACTAAAAATAATAGAAAGAAAATGTACATTTTGCAATGCAGAAGAAGTTGAAAATGAAGAACACTTCCTTTTGCATTGCAAACACTACAAACAGTTAAGAGATACATTTTTCAATAAAATTAAAAGTTATATCCCAAATTTAAATATCTCAACAAATAACAATTCTCTGCTGAGCTCCTTATTAAATACCAAATCTGAAATTGGTTTAAAACTTACATCTGCATTTATTTTAGAATGCTTTGAACTAAGAAAATGATATATATATGTCATACTGACAAAACTTATTGCAATTGGCTGTATTGTTTGCTATATTATATCACTATATAATTATAACTATAGTTTATAACGTAAAAATTTATATTACATTTGTATGTTTCATTTATTACTTTGTGCCTTAACCATGTACTGATCTATGAGTTTGTGCTAATAAAAAAAAAAAAAAAAAAAAAAAAAAATATTACCAGGAATTAAATGTTGGTCCCTAGAGTTATGGCTCTTAAAGCATGGGCTCAACTTATAGCATGTTTATGATGGCATTGCTAAATAGGTTATGTTGGTGTTATATGATATAGCTTTGTTCGTTTTGGATAGTTGCCTTAATTGTTGTTCGATTTGGGGTCTTAATGGCTGTACTCCTTTTGGGGAATCTCAAACAGGTGTAAGATTTATAACCATGGTGGCCATTTTGGACCCTTCCTGGTACATTAAACACCTAAAAATTGATTTTCTGGCATGCTTTTACATTAAAAACCTGAATTTCAGGTGACCTTGAGACACAACAAATTTAATACCTTGAATTTTTTAAGGTATGTTAAACTGACACTTTTTGGCTCATATAATGATAAATTTTGTTATCTTGACACATATTGATAGTATGCTCATAGATATATTAATATCAAAAAATGGCTATTTAGTAGTTACTTACTTTAATAGTGATTCCCAAGACACAATATGCATCCCTAAAAAGATTTTTTTTTTATAAATTTTTAGCTCACCTGGACCGAAGGTCCAGGTGAGCTATTACCATCACTTGGCGTCCGTCGTCGTCGTCGTCGTCTGTTAACAATTTTTCAAAAATCTTCTCCTCTGAAACTACCAAACAGAATTTAATGAAACTTGGTATGAATGATCCTTAGGGTGCCATGCACCAAACTTGTGTTTTGATTTTTGATCCGTTAAAAAACATGGCCGCCGTTACTAAAAATAGACTAGGGGGGTCAGACTACTGTTTTTGGCTTATAAATCAAAAAGTATAAGAGATAGAGGAAATCCGGTCTCCCTATTTAGCGACAAGAAGCGTCAAGAGCCGACAAGAAGCGTCAAGAACCGACAAGAAGCGTCATGAAGCGACAAGAAAGTTTAATTACCGACAAGAATTATTAAAAAAAGTTAAATATTAAGTTCAGCATTAAAATAAAACAAATTAAATTCATAAAAAACGAAAAAAGGGGACTTTTTATGCGGGTTTCCTATAAATAAAGGTAATAACAAAACAACCGAACTTGAATGATCAATCTCATAGTCCAGAGAAAATGACAAAAACGAATCAGTCATACCGGAGAACTGGTGGATCGCAATGGTCCTGACTTGGTACAGGCATTTCAAACGAAATGGTGGGTTAAATAAACTGAGACAATAATTAAATATGATTTTCTCAGCTATAAATACAAACAATATTAAACACGAACATTTTTTATTTAATAATAATGAATAACGTCAAGTTATGATTTAAGGAAGAATTTTTTTTTGAAAATTCCCAGCAACTGTTTAGTAAAAAAGATAGTTGGTCATAGATGTACGCTAATTACTAATCAAGAAAGTGGTCATATGATTGATTGGTTACAGGCGCCATTCATGATCATTTATGATCTTGTAATCATATTAAATTATTTTACAAACAGCAATCAATATTATTAACGGCACACCTATCGATTGTTTTGATTGTTCCTTTTGAAGAACCGCGAAATATATAGTCGCGGTAAAACAACAAACTTGAGTAGAAAAGGATGAAAGGGGTTAGAAATAAAAAAAATCTTTTGAAGATTGTTTCTGTTGTTTTTAAAAAGCGTTCATGTTTTCCATTTTTTGTAACATTTCTGTAGTTTTACTTTTATCTTGAATTAATCATTTGTATATTCTTCGCATGTTTTGAGCATAGGCGTTTGGGTTCAGGATTTTTTTAATTAATAATGTGTATATAAAAAGATTTTATACTCATCTATATAATATTTCCATTTTATTGGAAATAGTATAAAGACGAGTATGAATTTTTTTATAAACACGTTATTAATAAAAAATAATCCTGAACCCAAACGCCTGTGGTTTTGAGTAGAAGTTTCATTTGTTTAAGGAGAAAAACCAATGACGATAGACTTCGTGTTTCTAATATTCTTTATAAGATTTGGTTTTATCAACTTTGAATTAAGATTCTTGCATTTTTCGTGCTAGAATCTGCGTGTCTTTGTGTCTTTTTCAATAAAATTTCTCCTTGGGCAAGAGAAAGTGTTACGTTATTAGCACGGTGTTTCTTGTATCGGCACATATAGTTTACTAGTAACACAACTAAATTTTCTCCTTGGGCAAGAGAAGCGAAATATATACTCCTTGGGCAAGAGAATATCAATTAAATTGATTCTCCTTGGGCAAGAGAAACCAAATCATATTCTCCTTGGACAAGAGAATTAAAAAAAACAAAATGTACCCTTGTGGTACATGCAATAAAAAATGCAGACGTTCGTGTGTATATTGTGAGAAATGTGGAACATGGTTTCACAGCAGATGCCAGAATCTGAACAAAGCACAATTTACAATAATTAATGAAAGTACAATTGTGACTATATATGCATTGAATGTTGCAAAACAGCAAATGAAATTGACTATCCTTTAATTATCATTGAATAGATTAGAAACTTTCGCCAATAATACTTGTCTTCTCTCTGAAGGCGTACAAGTTGAAAGATATTACTATGAAATGAGCCACTGACTGAAATAATAACAGAGACAAATCATGTGTATTCCACACAAGAAACTCTGATAGAGGATAGCGTTTCAAAACAAATTCTTAATGAGCACAAAATGTTTATAAAAGACAGAAAACCTATCCAAATCACTGGTGACGGAAATTTTTAATCTTATTAACTATCATAATTTTTAAATTTAATAAAAAAAAATTTTTTTTTGACTTTTTGTCTTTAGAAATCTTTCTTGTCGTTAAAAAAATCTTTCTTGTCGGTTCTTGACGCTTCTTGTCGCTTCTTGTCGGTTCTTGACGCTTCTTGTCGGTTCTTGACGCTTCTTGTCGCTAAACAGTGAGACCCAGGAAATCTGAGGCCACGCTACTGATTCAGCATCAAAAGCTCTACAAAAGTCTCCATTTGGTCAACAAAGTTGTCAGATGACCCCTTATAGGGGTTACGGCCCCTTAAAGGTGAAAAATAGCTTTTTTTCATGTTTTTGGCCTACAGAATGAAAACTGTTGCACATAGAGATTAGCTGTTGCTTGCTTAAATGTTCAGCTCATTTAACTCTACAAAATTTTCCATAGGGTCGAAGTTGTCAGATGACCCCTTATAGGGGTTACGGCCCCTGAAAAATAGCCATTTTTCATGTTTTTGGCCTACAGAATGAAAACTATTGCACATAGAGATTAGCTGTTGCTTGCTTAAATGTTCAGCTCATTTAGCTTTACAAAATTCTCCATAGGGTCGAAGTTGTCAGATGACTCCTTATAGGGATTACGGCCCTGAAAAATAGCGATTTTTCATGTTTTTGTCCTAAAAAATGAAAACTATTGCAGATAGAGATTAGCTGTTGCTTGCTTAAATGTTCAGCTCATTTAGCTCTACAAAATTGTCCATAGGGTCGAAGTTGTCAGATGACCCCTTATAGGGGTTACGGCCCCTGAAAAATAAAAGATTTTTCATGTTTTTGGCCTACAGAATGAAAACTGTTGCACATAGAGATTAGCTGTTGCTTGCTTAAATGTTCAACTCATTTAGCTCTACAAAATTCTCCATAGGGTCGAAGTTGTCAGATAACCCCTTATAGGGGTCACGGCCCCTGAAAAATAGCGATTTTTCATGTTTTTGTCCTACAGAATGAAAACTATTGCAGATAGAGATTAGCTGTTGCTTGCTTAAATGTTCAGCTCATTTAGCTCTACAAAAGTCTCCATAGGGTCGAAGTTGTCAGATGACTCCTTATAGGGGTTGTGACCCCTTATAGGTGAAAAATGGTGTTTTTGGCCTATAGAATGAAAACTATTGCAGGTAGAGAAAAGCTGTTGCTTGCTTAAATGTTCAGCTCATTTAGCTCTACTAAAGTATAGGGTCAACATCAAGACCAGGTGAGCGATTCAGGCTCCTGGGAGCCTCTTGTTAATATCATTCATTTACTTGTAGGATTATATATTCACAAAAGCTTAACTCGAGTGTATTTTCTAAGAAAAATGGCAGCATTGGTAACATCTATGTCTGACTACACGTAAATGTAGTGTATTTTGTCAATAAGACTCTCAATTAAGCAAATATAGACTTGTTTGTCCCCAGAAAAATGGGTAGAAATGGTCCAAAATGGCCATCATGGTTACCATGACAACGGTGTTCAATACCAACAAACAACCGTTATTTTTTAGGTTTAATTGTCAATTTCAATATATTTAACTGGGAGTCCACCAAATATGTGACATACTGTGCCATGGTATCTTTCATGCTTTGGGAGAATTTGGAAGAGTTGCCATATGACCTTCTTAAGACAGTTATGGTCCTTTAAAGAACTAAAATCATGAGTGGCTTTTGTCATATTAGCTAAACTTAAGAATAAGCATTACCTATTGAGAAGAGCTTTTGTTTGCATTGATGACATCATCTTCAGCAAATGTACATGTTGTTATCTCTGCAATAAACGTCCTTATCATAAAGTTGTCAGATGGCTCCTTATTGGATTTACAGCCCTTAGATAATCAAGAAATTAAGTTTATTTGTCTTTTCTTTCCTACAAAATATGGCATTGTAGTTGGGTTAGCGATTCAGGCTCCTGAGATCCTCTTGCTTTATAAATCGAAAGTCATAGCAGTGGAAAAGAGTTCTTGCTAGCATGCATTAACTGTCATTCGGCTTTACAATAGGTTTTAAATCGAAAGTCATAGCAATGGAAAAGAGTTCTTGCTTGCATGCATTAACTGTCATTTGGCTTTATAGGTTTTATTCGATTGAAGTTTACAGATGGCGCGTTAATAGTGAATATTTTACATATATGAAATTTCCTTAGTAAAAAATATATTATATATTTTATGACACGTCGTATTTACATTTATTTCTTTTCACGGTATCTCATAATTTTTTTTATGATATCTTATATCTTGTATAATGTTATATAATATAAGATATCTCATATCTTATAAAATGGTTTGTAAGATATATCATATCTTATATCTTATAAAATGGTTTATAAGATATCTCATATCTTTATTAAGATATATCATATCTTTTTAAGCTTTCTCATATTTGAACTTCGATATATCTCATACGAGATATCCAATTAGCTTTATGCGATATATAGATCTTGAAAGAGCAATTTATGTGGTTCGAGAAACCTATCTATTTTAAAACCGATAATTGTTATAATTTGAAGAAAAACTTTGATTTTTTTATTGGAACCGGTGTCAAAACCTTTAAGTTTATAAGGTAAGAAAGAATTATATCATTTTTTTTTAATCTCATTATTGATATTGGATTTTGAAACAAGCTTTGTACTTATGTGACTCCATCTCCAGTTTGCAGTTTGCGCGTGTCCTCTCTGTATTGGCCCCCAATTGAGCATACTTCACGGCTTTCTCTTATTGAACTCTTTAAAGGCGTTAAACGTGCAAGGGGTTTGCTTCCCCTTATACAATGGATAATCATTCTTCGTCCCTTCCGAAGTACTGGCATTGCTCCTTGAGACCATCTTCGCAAATGGTGTCAAAAGAGTGTCGGAAAATTGATTCGTGCTTACCAATACACCACCGGCTCTCTCGATATTTTTGTCATCAGGTCAAAGGTCAATACCATAAATTTTGCCAGGCAATCGACATATAGCTATGCTCTTGTTTTATTTAAATTTGTTTAAATTTTCATTTGATACATTATCTGTGCAACTTTCTGAAACTACCCAACAGAATTTCAGGAAACTTGATTTGTAGTAGGAACACCATTTGTAGTTGTTTATTTTACCAGGACATATTTATCATCAATATTTTGTGAAAGTTATGGCCTTTTGATTTGGGAATTTTCTAGAAAATCCTCTTATATAATTGTTGCCACTCAAACACTCTGAAACTACTGTTCAAACTAAATTTTATGAAAATTGGAATGTAAATAATTCACCATATGTAGTTGTGCATATTACCAGGAAATGTTCATCCCCAGAGTTATGGCTCTTTGAAACTTATAATTTCTCAGAAAATCCTTACTAAGCATAGACTTGACTTATATCATGTTTACGATGACATCGCAGAATAGGTTATGTTGGTGTTATGTGGTACAGGGTTCCCACACCATCCTTGAATTCAAGGAAACCTGGAAAAGTCCTTGAATTTCATTTTAATGTTCAAAAACCTGGAAAAATCCTTGAATTTTATCAAATATCCTTGAAAAACCCTGGAATTTTGTAATATGCAGATTTGTTGACAGTTTGATAAAAAAAGGCCGAAAAATATTGGATTTTTTAAATTTTTGCGGACTATTTTAATCCTTGAAAATGAACTCAATACCCTTGAAAAGTCCTTGAAAAACCCTTGAATTTTGTGTCCAAAAAATAGTGGGAACCCTGGTAGTATAGCTTGATTTATTTTGGTTATTTGCATAACTGTTGTTCGATTTTGGGTCTTCATGGCTGTATTCCTTTTGAGGAATCTCAAACAGGTATGGCTAAAATTGATTTTCTGACATGCTTTTATATTTAAAACCTGAATTTTCGGGTGACCTTGAAAACACAACAAATTGCCTTGAATTTTTGTTTAAAATCATTGTATGTTAAACAGACACTTTTAGGCTCATATAATGATAAATGTTTACTTGTTATCTTGACTTATATTGATAGTATGTTCATAGATATATTAAAATATCAAAAAAATGACTACTGGTATTAGGTAGTTAACCAACTTTAATAGTGTTTCCCATGACACAATATGCTTCCCTAAAAAGATTTTTTATGCCCTGCGACAACATTTAGTTTTACTCATGTCGTCCATACGAATTTCCTTTAAGCTTTTCTCAGGAACCGTATATGAGAATGATTTGAAACTTGGTAAGATGGTTCAGTAAGACAAACTATACGCCCCTAAGCAATTTCAGACCTGTCAGACATCTACTTCCTGTTTGGGACTTAGGCCGATGTGAAAATATGTGAACATGACTGAAAATTTCCGTCAAGCTTTTCTCAGAAGACATAGGAACTGTACACGAGAATGATTTGAAACTTGGTAGGATGGTTCAGTATGACATACTGAACGCCCTTAGCGACTTTCAGACCTGTCAGACCTCGACTTCCTGTTTGTGATTGGGCCGATATGTAAATCTATGAAAATCAACTTCTGTCAAGCTTTTCTCAGAAGCCGTACATGGGAATGATTTAAATCTTTGTAGTATTGTTAAACTTGCATTTGACAAACTGTACGTCCAAAGCGACTTTCTGAATTGTCAGATTTCTACTTGGAGGGGTCCTCCAAGTTCCATGGACACACTCCTTTTTTGTTTTAGATAGACTGTTAATATCATACGACATATACTTATAAAATTATATTCATAAGAACTTAACGGCCTAATGCATTTTATAAGAATAGAGTCAGAAAATTGGCATTGTTGGTAAAATCTATGTCTAAACGCCTGACTACGCTTGAATGTATTGTATTTTGTCAATAAGTCTCTAAATTAAGCCAATATGCAGTGGCTTGTCCTCAGAAAAATAGTTAGAAATGGTCCAAAATGGCTATCATGATTACCATGGCAACGGTGTTCAATACCAACAAACAACCGTTATTTGTCAATTTCAATATATTAATTGGGAGTCCACCAAATCTGTCACATACTATGCCTTGGTACCTCTGATGCTTGGAGAGACTTTGGTAGAGTTGCCATAAGAACTAAAATCATGAGTGTTTTTTTTTTGTCATATTAGCTTAACTTTAAAAGAATCATTACATATTGAGAAGAGCTTTTGTTTGCATTGATGACATCATCTTCAGCAAATGTACATGTTGTTATCTCTGCAATAAACGTCCTTATTATAAAGTTGTCAGATGGCTCCTTATACATTTACAGCCCTTAAATAATCAAGAAATTAAGTTTATTTGTCTTTTCTTTCCTACAAAAATATGGCATTGTAGTTGGGTTAGCGATTCGGCTCCTGAGATCCTCTTGCTTTATAGATCGAAAGTCATAGCAGTGGAAAAGAGTTCTTGCTAGCATGCATTAACTGTCAATCAGCTTTACAATAGGCTTTATTCCATTGAAGTTTTCAGATGACGCGTTAAAAGTGAATATCTTAGATATATGAAATTTCCTTAGTAAAAAAATTAATATTATTATATGTTTTATGACACGTCGTATTTACATTTATTTCTTTTCACGGTATCTCATAAATTTTTTATCAGTATCTATCCCCCAGCAGTTGCCATCCAAAACATTGCACGAGAAGTATCCCCTACAGTCAGGCTCTTAGAATCAGGCGCATCTGCTCTTCTAACGACACTGCTGTCAAACGCCTAGGAGAGCTCCGCCAGCATTTGACTGTACGGGGCTACAAAAAATATGACATCGACAAGGGCTTTGAAAGGGCATCTAGACCATCCAGAGAATCCCTTCTACAATACAAAAAGAGAAAAAGAAATAAACGAATTCCTCTCGTACTAACATACCAACCCTCTCTTGGTGGTTTGTCAAAACTCCTCCGTTGTCACTGGGAAGAAATAAAAAAAACACCCTAAACTCTCCAGAATCTTTCCCGAGCCTCCTATCTGTGCGTTTCGTCGACCAAAAAGCCTTCGCGACATTTTGGTTCGATCCAGTCTGGCTCCCAAACCCCCCAAATCTGTTGGATCTTGCAGAAAGTGCGACAGTAAGAGATGTTTGACGTGCAAGCAAATGTTGCAGACCCAAACATTTACCAGCAGGTCGACTGGAAAGACATTCACTATTTACTGCAATGTTGATTGCCGTACAGCTAATGTAGTGTATCTCCTCCAGTGTAGATGTGGCTTTCAATACATTGGTGAAACGGTTCAACCTTTCAACAGACGTATGAATCTACATCGCAGCGATTACAAATGCAAACCAGACATCCCTGTCAGTCGCCATCACAGCCCAGATGATCTCTCTAGGTTGTCCATCACCATCATTGACCACAATCCGTCTTGGTCAACCTATGAAAGGCAAGCTCGGGAAAGTTTCTGGATTAAAACATTAGAAACGAGAAATCCCTACGGAATAAACGAGAAAATCTAGATAGTGGATTGATTTGTATCATTAAATATTCCAGTTTCCATCTCACTTTGAACATCTTCATTTTGTATTCTTTTTATCATCATTTCTTTTGTTAAACACCTACTCACTCACTATTTATTTGCATTGTACATATGTTCTTATTTTTATGATCATTTACCTGTCCAGTAAATTTCAGCATGCTCCGATTTTGACTAGTTTGTTTAGAATGACCTGTTTTTAAGTAGGGTTATTACGTTATTGTGTTTGAAAATTGTTTATTATACCGATGAAGGACATACGAATGTCCGAAATATCTATAATCTTTAAATTATTTAACATCAATTGGTAATGTTGTGTACATTTTCTAGACCCTATAAATTTTTTATGATATCTTATATCTTGTATAATATTATATAATATAAGACATCTCATATCATATAAAATGGTTTGTAAGATCTTATATCTTATATAATGGTTTATAAGATATCTCATATTTTTATTAAGATATATCATATCTTATATCTTACATAATGGTTTATAAGATATCTCATATCTTTATAATATTAAGATATATCATATCTTTTTAAGCTTTCTCATAAACTTCGATATATCTCATACGAGATATCCACTGAATTAGCTTTATGCGATATATAGATCTTGAAAGAGCAATTTATGTGGTTCGAGAAGCCTATCTATTTTAAAACCGATCATAGGTCAAAATCACTGTTATTATAATTTGAAGAAAAACTTTGATTTTTTTTATTGGAACCGGTGTCAAAACCTTTAAGTTTATAAGGTAAGAAAGAATTATATCATTTTTTTTAAATCTCATTATTGATATTGGATTTTGAAACAAGCTTTGTACTTATGTGACTCCATCTCCAGTTTGCAGTTTGCGCGTGTCCTCTCTGTATTGGCCCCCAATTGAGCATACTTCACGGCTTTCTCTTATTGAACTCTTTAAAGGCGTTAAACGTGCAAGGGGTTTGCTTCCCCTTATACAATGGATAATCATTCTTCGTCCCTTCCGAAGTACTGGCATTGCTCCTTGAGACCATCTTCGCAAATGGTGTCAAAAGAGTGTCGGAAAATTGATTCGTGCTTACCAATACACCACCGGCTCTCTCGATATTTTTGTCATCAGGTCAAAGGTCAATACCATAAATTTTGCCAGGCAATCGACATATAGCTATGCTCTTGTTTTATTTAAATTTGTTTAAATTTTCATTTGATACATTATTGGGGTTGATAAGTTTCCTTAACCATAACTTAATCACTGCCATGGCTAGGTGACAGCGAGGGTGACGGATGTGTTGCCACAAACGGTTACTGCTTACCCTTTAGAATACATGCACCTTAAAATTTATACTTGTTTTGCCCTGAATTTGCCTGGCTGGTTGTTTTAGTAGGTTGGTGTGCCTTCGGATTCTCCTGCTTATGCCTTTGCTTTATTTTTCATTTTTTACATGCCACGTTTTGAATGTCCTTTCAGTATTTCTTTTTGCTAAGTGGTATTTCAATAGTATGGCGCCTGTAAGAGACAAACGGTAAATATGAAAAAAAATATGTTACAGCGTTTTTTTAGGAGAAGGCATTTTTATAAAATGAGTGTAAGAGACGAGTTAAATTTGTATTATAAATGACAGTGCATTTCATCTGTAACATTGTAATAAGAAAATTGTTTCTATAAGA
The DNA here is from genome assembly GCA_963971305.1 of Arcuatula senhousia. NCBI lineage: Eukaryota > Metazoa > Mollusca > Bivalvia > Mytilida > Mytilidae > Arcuatula > Arcuatula senhousia. The sequence continues at coordinate 32,524,796 of OZ020311.1, read as the reverse complement.
ATCAGGCAGGTCTACATCGCTAATAATACACAAAAACTGATTTGCAACCTCACAAAAAAAAATCAATCAGGTCAAGTTTTGAAATATTTTTTTGTTTTTGGAATTAAATTTAATTTAAAAGGTGTCTGATCTTCTTTATTAACATTTGACATGAAAATCTTCGTGTGGCTTTATTTTCACAAACACATTGCGGATGACAAATGTAAGCATAAAAGATTAACGGATCACAGGAAATGTTTAATACTCTAAATTGGCTGCCGTTTGAAGACAGGGTTTCGTATCATAAATTAGTTTTAGTTTATAAAATTTTGAAAAACCAGACACCCGATTACTTAAAATCGTTATGTACTACATGCTCTGAAATGAATTCAAGGAATTTAAGATCTGTTTATAGTAGTTCGTCCAAAAACAAATACAATGAAAAAATCATTTGCTTACTCTTCAGCAATTAAATGGAATAAACTACCAAGAGAAATAAATAACTCAAACTGAAATGTGAATGTTTTCAAAACAAGTTGTTTTAAATATTTGAAAGAAAACTAATCGATTTATGATTGACTGACTGACTGGGGAGTTTAACGTCGTGACTATACCTATATATAGGTCTGCGGCGACGTGATTTATGATTTGTAATGTCTGTGTTCATATATACCATGTTGCATGCTTCACTTGGTATACTGTTGAATTGTTTTACGAATGTAAACATTGTTTGCTTCTGAATCTGAATCTGAATCTGAATAAATACGATGCAGGACCAATACTGGTATAGACGCATCGGAAGAGAGCTGCTGCTTTAGTAGCAGGTCGGGAGAGCTTGAAGCTCTCAACTGTCTTTCTGAGCACTGTGTCTTCCGGTAACTTATTCCAATGGACTATTGTGTCAACAAAGAACTTGAAGAGTTCCTGTATTGGCTGCATTTTGACGGCGGTATGATAAAAGTCCTGGTGTTGTTTGAGGGCCTCAAGGTAGATTAGTGTAAGCTAATTGAGTTACCCTCTTTAAATAAAGATTATCATTATTATTTATTATTATTACGGATTAACATTTATTTTATGTTTTAACGCGCCTTTTCCGGGACTATCCAAAAGCTTTTAGCATTTCCAACCGGGCTATCAAGAAAAGCGCCACCTATGCTGCAGGTGTTTGTTGAGAGGAAGAGAAAGAAATTTTGAATTATTTAAAAATCACGGTAGCAGAAATCATTTCTTTTCTAAATTCGGGTTTATAAATGTAAATTTTCATGAAATCTGTAGATATTCACCACCCCCTTGTTGAAAAACCAAGTTAAAAGACAAATAGAAATGGATAGAAATGCTAAAATAAAAATCAAAACAAATCACCAATAAAAATCACTAACATATCTTTTTTTAAATATTAACAACATAAAATAGTCCTAAGCCCTTTTGATTATTGTGAAAGGATATGATCTTAAGCTTTAGAAATAAATCATATGAGACAGGTACACCTGTTTGAGGGCAATGCTGCATCTTTGCTAGCCAAAGTTAGCGAACCGCTATCTCTTGTCTTCAACCATGGCAGATATGCCATCATATGGTCAAGACTTTGTGGTCATACATTCTTTCACTTGATTAGCCAATCAAATTGCTCCTTTCTACTTTTACATCATCTGTTAACAAACGTGGGTTCGTAAAGGTGATAAATGATTAATAATCTCGCTAAAATTGTTAGACTAGTAGTATTGTCGATTGATCAAATCTTTATTTTTTTCTTTCGATAAATATATGTAGTTAATGTATTGAAATATCTTCTATTTTAGCAACTATTTGAATAAAAATAAAATTCTTAACTTTTTCAAGAATTCATGATAACTTCATGTGTCCAACAATATACATGTGTTAATCTGACCAGAATTAGCTAATCGCTTTAAATGTACTGTATGCATGTAATTGTCATTATTCACTATTGCTTAGCCAAAAGGCTTGATCCACAGCACAGTCATGACAGTCATCAGGATCAAACACAAAAACTTTTTTTTTATTTAATGAGCAAAAGATTTGAACCTCTAGCCAAATCAGTATAGCCCTTTTGAAAAAGTCATCCGGAATTCCAATTCCGAGTCTTTTATTTTAATTTTTGCAAGAGTAGTTTCCCTTTGTGGGTCGGCCACACCGTGTGATCAACGTTGAGCTAAGGAAAACATCAATCTATCCCTATAGTAATTTCCCCTTCCTGATTCAAACAAACTGGTTTGGAGTAAAGTCTTGGATGTTAACATATGTTTTAGTAGTTTAAGACTGTGGCAGACAGATTTAAACATGTTTTAACAGGATGACGAATTTAGTTAATTTCAACAGATTTTCAACGTTGAGGCCGACCCGGAAGTCGTTAACCTGTAGTGAATAAGTTTAAGGAAAAAGATTTTAATATTCATTATTATCAAAATCGTCATGACTGTATACTAAATCTTTTACTGCTATGCAATATTCTAATGCAATGAAAAAGTTTGTACAAAACTTGCAATTTGTCATCACCATATTTACAATGAATGAATAATATGAATGTATTTCATAACCATATTGTAGATATCAATAGAGTTTGAGTGACAGAAAATGATTGACCTGTGTAAAATCAAAGAAGATTTCTCTGTGTTGGTGAAAGAAGCACAGCCATGGACACTGACACAGTTTGTGATGTGGCTCGATCTCAAATTGTCAGAGTTCAAGATCAAAGGGTATATGGTTCTTGGTAAGATTCTGCAAATAAAAACTACAGCACTGTTATAATCCTGGAATTTTTAATGCATGAAGCACAGAAATACCAGTTGGATACATGTATTTAAATGTCACTTGTCAGAAGCCAGAAAAGAGAAGTCAGCTGACAACAGATACATCAACAATTAAATGCCATTTGTTCAGAGAACAAATGAGAGGTCTTTCCCGTAAAGTTGACCTATGACCTTTGACCTTTGTCTTGAAGTCAAGCTCTTTAATTATTGATAATCAAAATATATAAATTTACTATATTATATGTTACGTTTTAATGGTATATACAAGTAAATAATGCATAGGATGAGGTTTTTGGCCGCCATTTTGAGACCAGTCAACCGTTACATGTATTTCTTGGGCTTAAATGATAGGTCTTGTGAAGATGGTCATTTTTTATACACATGTCTATTATACAATCTTTTACGGTTTTCAAGTTATTGGCAAAAAACGTATTTCGCGAAAACCTGTTTCGGCCGCCATTTTGAAACCGCTCAACCGAATCATGCACTTCTTGGACTCAAATTGTAGGTCTTTTCAAGACGATCATTTTTTGTTCATATATTGTCTATACTATCTCTAACCGTTTTCGAGTTATAAGTAAAAAACCATTTGATGACTGCCATTTTGGCAATGGTAAACGCAAAAAAAAATTTGACCACAGATTCGTTATCAGGACCCTCTAATCTACCTGGAAACCGAATTTCATCAAAATCGGACAACTTTGACATTTTGCGCCAAGTTTGCGCCATACGCGCGCAACCAGGAAGTAAATTACAGCATTCTTTTTGCATGATAAATCATCACCAGGATGTAAGCTACCATTTTCACTAATCGGAATCTTGATAACTATTACCGTTTCTGAGCTCACCTGATAACAAGGGTAAACAGCGTTTTGCGCTACTGCGCAAAAACTAATAAGAGTTGGCGCTAACAGGCTTACTCAGTTCTGCTCCTGGCAGTGCTGAATAAGTGTGCCAAATTTCGTAAAAATCGGTCAAGAAACTTTTTTGACATCCGTGGCAGAAAAAAAAAATAATAATAATCATAAGAAATACAGTAAGGTCTTTCCTTCAGAAAGGGAAAGACCTTAATAATAAGAAACACACAGCATAACATGATACACAAATTTAATGTAAGAACTGGGACAAATGAAGGAAATGCAATTTTTGTCTGTTTCATCATGATTGTTGTATTGCTTATTAAAACCAATTTAGTGTACCTGTAGCTAGGTCAAATCTGGTAAAAGAGCAAGAAAAGATCAGCTGACCCTTTTTCGCATAGAAGATGTATAGAAAATTGACAAACTATTTTTATGTTAACTGATATATATGTCATGTATGTACAATTTTTATTAGCTCACCTGGACCGAAGGTCCATGTGAGCTATTGCCATCACTTGGCGTCCGTCGTCGTCCGTCGTCGTCGTCTGTCGTCGTCGTTAACTTTTCTTTGATAATCTTCTTCTCCGAAACGACTGAAGGGATTGCTTTGAAACTTTGCACACTTCATCTATGGGATGTCCTCTACCAAGATTGCACAAATGGTGACCGCCGTCCAAACAAACATGGCTGCCGTTACTAAAAATAGACCAGGGGGGTCAGACTACTGTTTTTGGCTTGTAAATCAAAAAGTATAAGAGATAGATGAAATCTGATGCCACCCTACTGCTTCAGCATCAAAAGCTCTACCAAAGTCTCCATTGAGTCGAAGTTGTCAGATGACCCCTTATAGGGGTTACGGCCCCTTAAAGGTGAAAAATAGCGTTTTTGCATGTTTTTGGCCTATAGAATGAAAACAATTGGAGATAGAGATAAGCTGTTGCTTGCATAAATGTTCAGCTCATTTAGCTCTACAAAAGTCTCCATAGGGTCGAAGTTGTCAGATGACCCCTTATAGGGGTTACAGCCCCTTAAAGGCGAAAAATAGTGTTTTTGGCCTGTAGAATGAAAACTATTGCAGATAGAGAAAAGCTGTTGCTTGCTAAAATGTTCAGCCCATTTAGCTCTACAAAAGTCTCTATGGGGTCGAAGTTGTCAGATGACCCTTTATAGGGGTTTAAGCCCCGTAAAGGCGAAAAATAGTGTTTTTGCATGTTTTTGGCCTATAGAATGAAAACTATTGCAGATAGAGAAAAGCTGTTGCTTGCTTAAATGTTCAGCTCATTTAGCTCTACAAAAGTCTCCATAGGGTTTAAGTTGTCTGATGACCCCTTACAGGGGTAACAGCCCCTTTAAGGCGAAAAATAGTGTTTTTGGCCTATAGAATGAAAACTATTGCAGATAGAGAAAAGCTTTTGCTTGCTTAAACATTCAACTCATTTAGCTCTACAAAAGTCTTCATAGGGTTGACATCAAGACCAGGTGAGCGATTCAGGCTCCTGGGAGCCTCTTGTCTGTTTTTACTGTTATTTATTTTGTTTTCTTTTTACTGGTAGGAAGAACCAGTTAATTTCTTCAAACTTTAATACAAAAAAAACGCAAATGTTTTTTCTGTCATGGTACATGTTTATAACTTATACATGTTTTTGTAACCTTGCTAATTTTCACAGATCATCAAACAAAGACCAAGCCTCAATGGATTGCTGTAGAAGACCCAACAGGTGACCTCGCCCCTACGCCAGCCCCATGTCGCCAATGCAATAAAAATTCTACTGAGGCCAGTTTTTACTCAGACATTCATACTAGTCCTACAGTGCGTCAACCAGATCCGGGCCAAACCCAACAATCAAGAGCTAGGTCTCGTGAGCCACAGCAGTCAATGGTTGTTGATGATGATAACGTCCGTGGGGAAGTTGGCATTATTGATCTCTCACATGAAATGAATCGAAAAGCCGTATCACATGAGAATCCAAGGCAAAGCAGCTTAAAGGGGTCTTCAAATGTTCCTTTTGAGAAGGACAAAGCTCGAAAAGCAGATGTAATTGATCTTGATAGCCCATCAGAGAAAATGTTTAAAACAAGCTATGGCAGTAAAACCAGTAGTCCCATACAACCACATACGTTACCAAAACCAAAACATAGACCATTAATGACAGGCACAACGATCTATACATCTACACAAACAGCAACGACATCAACTTTTTCAACTGGTCACATGACATCTGCATCTCGTCCAACACCTCCATCACCTATAAGAAATATTCATTCAACAAATAGGAGTTTTGCCTTAGGAGCACCACCCGTTTTAGTTTCAACGCCATCTTCAGCACCTTCTAATATGTCTGATTTAGACGATATGATTGAACAAGCTGTGAAATATACAGATATACGCACTGAACAATTACCTAGTCAAAATGTTCCTCGTTTGGAGACTCAGCATTCACATACTATGTCTTCAGGAAGACAAGATGCTGAAAAATCATCTAATCAAAATACATTCAGTGATCCTTCTTATACACAGACTTCCAACACTGCTGTGCCGGTAGCCTTACATGCAAACATTGACAATATTAATCGTGACAATAATTCCTCATCAGATACAGTAGAAATAAAAATAGAAGCAGAGGTCGATAACAGTAATTTATCAGACATGTTTATTACTGGTAAGTTTAGATGTAAATTCCTAAGAAAATGTAAAATGCTACAAAAAATCAATATCATAAAAAGAATTATAGTTATAAGTATAATAAGTACACTTACTTGTATTAATAAACTGACAAAATAGTCATTGTGAATTTTAGTATCAACTTTTGGATATAATGATATACACTCATCAAGGTAATTAGTTAAGGTCTCCATCTTAATTCTGAGTGCTCAAATCGTCCATTAGAAAGTACCCAAATCGTCATTAAAGTAAAAGTTAGAATTCATGTGGAACATGTTAATTAGTCACCTAAGATGAAAATCATTCATGAAAAATTTCCCTTTCTAAGCCATGTGCTGCACATTTTTATTTTATAAAGATCTATTTTTACGGACGATTTGGGTGCTCATTATTTAAATAAAACAATTTTCTCCAGTTTTCATGATTGTATATAATTTTTGCTCTTAAGAGCCTGAGGCACATGTTTAACTACAAAATCTAAACATTAGATTATATTCATGATATTCAATATATACATGTATAAAATGCATGTTTGATAAACTTTTGTATAACGGAAATCAGCCATTTTATCATGGACGATATGAGCATTCGGGTATTTTTCGTTTTTTGTTATCAACAAATATGAAGAAGATTTGCCTGTTTTTCACAGTTAAGTATCCTTATCCTTTATAAAGTAAGGTTTGAAGAAAAACAGAACAAATTCACTTTGGATTTGTACTCATTAAAAATGGAGATCCAACATTTTTATATTAGGAGTACATTTGTATAAGTGAAATAATTTGAACTTTTCATGATGAAAGGAAAGAAAAATTAGACACAAAATGAAAATATGCATGTACATTTCATTTGAAACTGCCATCAAAATAAACAGAATTATTGAAAATTAGCAATAAGAATTTTTGAATTTTGAATTTAATTCATGTATGATAAATTACAGCCAGATACACACATGACACACATGAACATTGACCATTAGCACTAAAAATGTTTTTCTCATACAGGTTACATTGTTGTAAAGATAAAACACAGTAAAATTTCAAAGAAAAAACATATAATTATAACATGTATCACAAAGACAATTGAAAATTCAATTTTTTGCACTATACTTGTACATATTATCATGATTATAATCAATTTTTAGACATGTTAGATACATATGTTTTTCATGTATATGTACATTGAAGACAAAAAATACAGTTAATCATTTTGATTTTTATATTATGATTGTTTTTCAGGCTTTGCTGAACCCAGAGACACAAGTAGTTTTTCACATCTTTCAACTTCAAATGATTCTTTTCATACATCACCACAGAGAAGAGGTGGAGGCCAGCCTTCTCAAGAAGGTCTTCTACCAAAACAAGGTTTAGTTGATCCTGAAGTTGCAATGGCTCATCAGGTAAAACTAAAAGAAAATTCAACTGGTAGTTTTTAAATCTGATTGAAATTGATATTGTTTCATATCTTATGTACCAGAAACTTTTATGTAAGAAAATTTAATTTAGATTTGGTAAAATGTAACATAAAATGAAGACAGTGTGTGTCATTTGTATATTTGCAACAATTATAATGCTCACAAAAATGTTCTGCAATTATATGCATCAATTGTCATACGGCATTTGATGTGCTTAAAGGTCATTGTGAACTTACAGATTTTGAAGAAAAAAACACATGGTTCACTTATCCATTCAATTTGTCCGACTCTTAAAAAAATTAAACTAAATTTTTTTTTAAAAAGTGCACAAATAAATCATATTAAACTTAAATACTATCCTGATCTCAATCTGCAAGCCAAGAGTTATACCCCTTAATTAATTACCGTCAAGAAGCAAAGAGGTGACAATGGGGCATTCAAATGTCATTAATCTGAAAGGGAAAGGACACATTCAATCACCACAAACAAAACCATCACAAAGAAATAGGCAACACAAAAATGCACAAAAATCAACCAAATAACAATCCTGAAAGTGATTCAAGTTGAAACGAGAATGAACTCAGTTGAATTCATTTTCAAGATTTAAAGAGAGTAAAAAGATTTTTATTCTTGGCTATTGAAGATGATATTTCTTTGAATGAAACTTCAGTCTTTGCTTGTTCTAATCATGACTTTGTGTGATATCTTTATTTTAGATGGTAGAACTGGTTGCCGGCAGTGGTGTTTATGTGTTTGACAGAACGATATCACAAGCCTTCAGAATTGGTACGGAGAGTCAAACAGGCACTTATAATGGAGAAAAGATGGCACGTTATCTATTGAATGTATTCTGGTCCAGGAAAGAGCTGGTAGGAGCAACACTGTCTAAGGCTGGAAGAGGAAAGAAAATACTCAATCAACAAATTATTGAAGCAATACTAGGTAAACATGTGTTAATTACTGTCAAATCATAAGCGAGTTAGGTCATACAAAGTTTACAATATTATTTTCCTAATTTTCAAGTAAAATGTGAAAATCACATTTTAGGCCTCCATAAATTTAGAAAAAGAGTAAATTAAAAAATAATAATAAAAAAAATAAAAGGAAATTAAAAAACCAAAGTTATACAACATGTATGTTAAATCATTTATTTGAAATTAAAATGAATTTCTCTTTTTTATGCCCCATCTATGAAAGTAGGGGGGCATATAGTGTTTGGGTCCATTCATGATCATCCCTCCGTCCCAAATGTTGCGAGATGGGCATAATGTCTTTTGGACATATTCTTGTTACTTAAGATTTATTTTTTCAAATATAGGGGGCCACATATGGCCCTTACTTTCGTGACTCTACCTTGTCCTATAAAAAGAACCAAGATGTGTAATAAACTTTGTATGACCTAAACAATTATTTGTCAGAAAAGTACTCATTTACACACAGCAAACCTGAGATTTTCATAAGATTACTCTAGATTGTCAGGCTGTCCATGTTTACTTCTTCACTATTGCCGGAAAATCATCAATATACACATACAAATGAAAAATCAAATATCAATCAAAAGCCAACAAGATGCTAATGAATATGTACGTAAACAAATAAAATATTTTGCCTATAAAGGTCTAAGAGCTGTGTCCATGTTTGTGTGTTTTCGTCATATTGATTTTAGAAGTGTCCAGAAAGGTCATCAATATTGCATTATATTGAAGTGATTATTGTTCTAAGAGTTTTGTCTTAGAACTTGTACTGTAAGCATTTTTTCAGGCGTTATAACACAATGTCAATTTGTGCAGTGCTATTAACAACCTCCAAGAAAATTGATTTAAGGGGGACTTTTGATCTCTTGTAGATTTCTGTTCATCAAATAGTCAGCACACAAGATCCCAAGTACGACAAGTTATGGGAAGTACTGTTTCTAAGGCAACATCTTTAGAGCGACAAAAACTTTTGTCTAAAATGAAATCTTGGAAAAGAACCAGTTCTTAACAACTGTTTTATCTGATTTTAGACTTTTGTGTACAAAATGGTCAACATTCAAGAGCTCAAGTTAGACAGACGCTCGGAAGTTGTATATCTAATAGAACATGCAGAGAGCGAGAAAAAATCCTTCGAAAATACCAACTCATTAGTAATCCATATCTTAAATAAAAGTGTTTGGATTTATATGGAATTTCTGTCAACAATTTGTCTTAGCAATATGTATGACCAAATTCTTGTTGTACTTGATGAATCTGTGAAGTGCTTTGAAAGAGATTTTAAAAAGCTACCTAAATTCCATACTTGTTAGCTCACCTGACCCGAAGGGTCATGTGAGCTATTGCCATCACTTGGCGTCCGTCGTCCGTCCGTCTGTCGTCCGTCGTCCGTTAACTTTTTCAATCGTTAACTCCTCTGACACCATAAGTCCAATTGCAGCCAAACTTGGTACAGTTGTTAATTGGCATGGGTGCTTCAAAACTATCGTTTGGATTTTTGATTCATAAAAAAACATGGCCGCTGTAGCTAAAAATAGAACATAGGGGTAAATTGCAGTTTTTTGCAAATAACTCAAAAACGGTGACAGATATCAAAATTCTGGCATAGGGTAAAAGTGATCAGAACCTCAAGATCTACCTGCCCTGAAATTTTTAAGAAGATCCAACAACTGATGTAGGAGTTATTGCCCTTTTTCTGGAATTTTTCAAAATTTTTCGCCTATTTAGCCCTATATCTTAAAAACTATACAAGATATTTCAAAAATTTAAAATGCATATGATTAAGCACATCAAGATCTACATTTCATGTAATTAGGTCAAAGCTGTAGGATCATGTCTTTTAGGAGTTATGGCCCTTAAAGCGTCAAAATTTACCGTTTTTCATTAGTTTTCTCCTAAATTTCAAAGATTAACTTGTCTGACACCATAAGACCAACTGCATCTAAACTTTGCACACATATTCAAGAGCATATCTGCTACAATTCTATCGTTTGGATTTTTGATTCGTCTAAAAATAAGGCTGCCATGGCTAAAAATAGAACATAGGGGTAAATTGCAGTTTTTTGCTAATAACTCAAAAATGGTTACAGATATCAAAATTATGACAAGGGAAAAGTAATCAGCACCTCAAGATCTACCTGCCCTGAAATTTTCAAGAAGATCCAACAATTGATGTAGGAGTTATTGCCCTTTTCCTGGATTTTTTCCAATTTTTTTCAATTATTTAGCCCTATATCTTGAAAACTATACAAGATATTTCAAAAATTTAAATTGCATATGATTAAGCACATCAAGATCTACATATCATGTAATTAAGTCAAAGATTTAGGACCATGTCTTTTAGGAGTTATTGCCCTTTAAGTGACAATATTTACCATTTATCAGTACTTTCCCCCTGAATTTCAAAGATCAACTTGTCTGACACCATAAGACCAACTGCATCTAAACTTGGCACACATACTCAATAGCATATATACTACAATTTTATCGTTTGGATTTTTGATTCGTCAAAAAATATGGCTGCCATGGCTAAAAATAGAACATAGGGGTTAAATTGCAGTTTTTTGCTAATTACTCAAAAATGGTTTCAGATATCATAATTTTGTTCGAATCAAAAGTGAATAGCATATTAAGACCAACCTGTCCTGAAATTTTGAAAAAAGATCCTACTGCTGATGTGGAAGTTATTGCCCTTTTTCGTAATTTTTGCCAAATTTTGCACTTATTAAGCCCTTTATCATGTTTATCTCGAAAACTTAATAAGATAATTCAAAAATCTAAATCGCATATGGCTAAGCACAATAATATCTACAGAATATGTGTATCTGTGTATTTCAGGTGAGCGATTCAGGCTCCTAGGAGCCTCTTGTTTTTTATAGACTTTTGTGTACTGAATGGAAGCCATTCCAAAGTTAGAGTAAGGAAAGCCATGAGTGATAGCTTAGGCATGAGAGCATGGAGAGCCAAGAAAACATTTATGAATAAACTCAAAAATGTGTCCTTCGCCAGTAATCCAAAGACTCATTCACATCACTTATCACAATAATTCCTCTACTCCCACATTGACATTTAGATGACAGTCATAAATTATTTCATGAAATCATGGTCATATAATGGGTTCATCTTTTTGTAGCATTTTGTGTTGGGAACAGTCAGCACACAGAAGGTCAGGTGAAAAAAGCCCTGAGGGATAGCATTGGGATGCGTACCTGGAGATTTCAAAAGTCTCAATTGAACAAGAGAAAGAAGTTCATTGATCATTGATTTGTTTTTATGTGTGGATTGATTTGTAGATCAACAGCAGTACAAAAACTTGTTGAAAAATATACCATGAATAAAGAAAAATGACAGAAATGTTTAAGAATCTTTACCTCTCTTTTTAGATTTTTGTACAAATAATGGCCGCCATGCAAGATCTAAAGTGTATAAAGCTTTAAGTGATAATTTGTGTACACGTTCTTGGAGAGCAAAGAAAATTCTACAAGCCAAACTACAGATGCTTGAAAAATCAGGAGGCAACTTTAATTGAAATTTTTTACCATTGTGGTAAAAAGAAACCAAATTGTGTTTGAAATATTTCCATTGTGTAATTTAGTGTAAGATTTCATTTCAATACTTATAAATCATGTACATGTACTTGTAGGTCAGTTATAAATTTTTGTTTTCTTTTGAACCATTAAGTACATTGTTTATGGTTATATGAAATGAGTATTTTATACATGTATGTAATGTTTTGTAGATATATGTTTTCATACATTTCTTACTTTGCGTGATTGTTATTTGATTTTATATGTGTATTATATTTGTAATTTAAGATGTCATTCATGTCATATAAATATATTTGTGTTTAAAAAAAAGTTTTTCAGAATAATTGAAACAAATACAATAGAGAAGCAATTATTTAATGTACACTTTATTAAAATTAGCCATATATCTATCTTCATATACTGCCGATTCATTAGGGCCCTGCATTGAAGATGCGAACGCCCTATAGTTTTCACTTTGTCCGTCTGTCCATCTGTCCATCCGTCAACAATTCTTGTGAACACTAAAACTCAAAACTATTAACAACACAGTTCTGAAATTTTGTACAGTTACTAAGTAGCATGTCATAATTTGCATTTTAAAATTTTATGCAAAAATGTGAAATATTTTTGGAAAAAAACTTTATTTTTTATTGAAAATTACAAATTTTGAGAATTGGACTTTGTGAACACTAAAACTCAAAAACTGTTAACAATACAGTTCTGAAACTTTGCACAGCTTCTAAGTAGCATGTCATGATATGCATATTAAGATTTCGTGCAAATCTGTTTAATATTTTTGGCAAAAACTTCATTTTTTATCGAAAATCACAGATTTTGAGAATTGGACTTTGTGAACACTAAAACTCAAAAACTGTTAACAATACAGTTCTGAAACTTTGTACAGCTGCTAAGTAGCATATCATGATTTGCATATTAAAATTTCATGCAAATCTGTTTAATATTTTTGGCAAAACCTCATTTTTTATCGAAAATCATACATTTTGAGAATTGGACTTTGTGAACATTAAAACTCAAAAACTGTTAACAATACAGTTCTGAAACTTTGTACAGCTGCTAAGTAGCATATCATGATTTGCATATTAAAATTTCTTGCAAATCTGTTTAATATTTTTGGAAAAAAACTTCATTTTTGATGGAAAATCTTAGATTTTGAGAATTGGAATTTTTTAACAATAAAACTCAAAGGCTATTAACAATATAGCTCTGAAGTTTCATACACATTCCATGTAACATGCCTTAGTGGTTATATTCAAAGTTCGTATGATTTTGAAAACACTTAGATTTTTTGCCGCGGGGCCCTTTCTGACTTTGTCAGTATTCTAGTTTATTTTTGTGAGCATCAATTTTCATAGGTTTCCCCAAAAGATAATTTTTTAGACAAAAATAAAACAGTGTTGCCTTTTTGTGTCCATATAAAATTTTGTGGTTAAATGTCACCATTAAAACCAAAAAAAGAAAAAAAATAGTACCCTATGAATAATAACCAAATGCAGTATGTATTCCCTTTTATTATACCCCCCACTTTCAAAAGTGGGGGGTATATAGTGATAGGGGTGTCCGTCCGTCCTTCCGTCCGTCCTTCCGTCCGTCCTTCCGTTACACTTCAGGGTACCCATCTCTTATCCGCAACTCCTCCTAAACCCCTTGGTGGATTTTCATGAAACTTACACACAATCTTTGTGACATAATGTAGATGTGCACCTACTAATTTAAAATTTGATCAGAATGATTTTTGGGGTTTCCCAAAGCAAAACATGGACTTAGCCATTCGACTACATGGGGGTACCCATCTCTTATCCGCAACTCCTCCTAAACCCCCTGGTGGATTTTCATGAAACTTACACACAATCTTTGTGACATAATGTAGATGTGCACCTACTAATTTAAAATTTGATCAGAATGATTTTTGGGGTTTCCCATAGCAAAACATGGACTTAGCCATTCGACTACATGGGGGTACCCATCTCTTATCCTCAACTCCTCCTAAACCCCTTTGTGGATTTTCATGAAACTTACACACAATCTTTGTGACATAATGAAGTTGTGCACCTACTATTTTAAAATTTGATCAGAATGATTTTTGGGGTTTCCCATAGCAAAACATGGACTTAGCCATTTCAGGGTACCCATCTCTTATCCGCAACTCCTCCTAAACCCCTTGGTGGATTTTCATGAAACTTACACACAATCTTTGTGACATAATGTAGATGTGCACCTACTAATTTAAAATTTGATCAGAATGATTTTTGGGGTTTCCCATAGCAAAACATGGACTTAGCCATTCGACTACATGGGGGTACCCATCTCTTATCCGCAACTCCTCCTAAACCCCCTGGTGGATTTTCATGAAACTTACACACAATCTTTGTGACATAATGTAGATGTGCACCTACTATTTTAAAATTTGATCAGAATGATTTTTGGGGTTTCCCGTAGCAAAACATGGACTTAGCCATTTGACAACATGGGGGTACCCATCTCTTATCCGCAACTCCTCCTAAACCCCTTGGTGGATTTTCATGAAACTTACACACAATCTTTGTGACATAATGAAGTTGTGCACCTACTATTTTTAAATTTGATCAGAATGATTTTTGGGGTTTCCCATAGCAAAACATGGACTTAGCCATTCGACTACATGGGGGTACCCATCTCTTATCCGCAACTCCTTCTAAACCCCTTGGTGGATTTTCATGAAACTTACACACAATCTTTGTGACATAATGTAGATGTGCACCTACTATTTTAAAATTTGATCAGAATGATTTTTGGGGTTTCCCATAGCAAAACATGGACTTAGCCATTCGACTACATGGGGGTACCCATCTCTTATCCACAACTCCTCCTAAACCCCTTGATGGATTTTCATGAAACTTACACACAATCTTTGTGACTTAATGTAGATGTGCACCTACTATCTAAAATTTGATCAGAATGATTTTTGGGGTTTCCCATAGCAAAACATGGACTTAGCCATTCGACTACATGGGGGTACCAATCTCTTATCCGCAACTCCTCCTAAACCCCTTGGTGGATTTTCATGAAACTTACACACAATTGTTCTGACATAATGTAGATGTGCATCTTCTATTTTATAATTTGATCAGAATGATTATTGGGGTTTCCCATAGCAAAACATGGACTTAGCCATTCGACTACATGGGGGTACCCATCTCTTATCCACAACTCATCCTAAACCCTTTGATGGATTGTCATGAAACTTTTACACAATCTTTGTAACATAATATAGATGTGCACCTACTATTTGAAAGTTTGATCAGAATGATATTGGGGTTTCCCATAGCAATACATGGACTCAGCCATTCGACTACATGGGGGTGCCCATCTCTTATCTGCAACTCCTCCTAAACCTCTTGATGGATTTTCATGAAACCTACACACAATTTTTGTGACATAATGTAGATGTGCATCTCCTATTCTAAATTTTATCTGATTAATTTTTTGGGGGGGTGGGGGGTATTTGTTTGTGAGCTGCGGCTCACAGTTTTTCTAGTTTATGTTAGAAATGATGTTTTATTGGCAGTATGTGTTAATTTAAATGAACAGGTTTGGTACAAGCAAAATATTCTAAGAGTTTGGAAGTATAAATGTATAGGTACACTATCAACTGGAACAAAATACTATAAACATCTTCCTTTACATTACTGTATTAAAAAGGGAAATAAAAGACTAACCACAAAAGTGAAGCAAATGTGTACCAATGGGGCAAGAGAATGTCCTAATTCAGTAGACTTAGGGCTATGACAAAATTGTAAGACATAAAAACATCACAAAAAACAAACCATTCAACATTAAAATCACCGATTTCTTCAAGTAAACCACAATCACAAAAAAGTTGAAACAAGAATAAACTCTGGTTCTTCAGAAGGGGAAGCAGTTCTTTCTTGCTATAGCACATCCCTCAGATTGCTAAATATTGAATCGATAAGGTAAAAGGTGAAGCAGTTCTTTCTTGCTATAGCACATCCCTCAGATTGCTAAATATTGAATCGATAAGGTAAAAGGTGAAGCAGTTCTTTCTTGCTATAGCACATCCCTCAGATTGCTAAATATTGAATCGATAAGGTAAAAGGTGAAGCAGTTCTTTCTTGCTATAGCACAGCCCTCAGATTGCTAAATATTGAATCGATAAGGTAAAAGGTGAAGCAGTTCTTTCTTGCTATAGCACAGCTCTCAGATTGCTAAATATTGAATCGATAAGGTAAAAGGTGAAGCAGTTCTTTCTTGCTATAACACAGCTCTCAGATTGCTAAATGTTGAATCGATAAGGTAAAAGGTGAAGCAGTTCTTTCTTGCTATAGCACAGCTCTCAGATTGCTAAATATTGAATCGATAAGGTAAAAGGTGAAGCAGTTCTTTCTTGCTATAGCACATCCCTCAGATTGCTAAATATTGAATCGATAAGGTAAAAGGTGAAGCAGTTCTTACTTGCTATATAGCACAGCCCTCGGATTGCTAAATATTGAATCGATAAGGTAAAAGGTGAAGCAGTTCATTCTTGCTATAGCACAGCCCTCGGATTGCTAAATATTGAATCGATAAGGTAAAAGGTGAAGCAGTTCTTACTTGCTATAGCACAGCCCTCGGATTGCTAAATATTGAATCGATAAGGTAAAAGGTGAAGCAGTTCTTTCTTGCTATAGCACATCCCTCAGATTGCTAAATATTGAATCGATAAGGTAAAAGGTGAAGCAGTTCTTTCTTGCTATAACACAGCCCTCAGATTGCTAAATATTGAATCAGTGAGGGTAAAATCCAGTAAAGGATGACAATATTTAACTTGATGTCAAACCAACATGTGTACTCTCGAATCTCAAAGGTTTGTATGTTACCTCCCCATGGTCTGTGTTTTTCTCAATGTGCTCCTGTTTCTTTCATCAATAAAACCACCTTTAATGACCTAGGTGTAATGAAAAAGGCATAAAACCCTAGCACACACATACCTTAAACTTTTGTGGAAGTAGTGAACTTAATTCTCTTAAATCATTGTTTCAGTTCAATTGTTTGAAACTTTACAACTGAAGTTAATGAATTTGATACCTTACAAAATCAGTAGACTCGATAAACATAACAGCCAGCAAAAATCACATCTAACCAGTGTCTAGCAAAACAATCTATCAACAAATCTCAAGTGCTCGAAAAGAATAAGCAGTTCCTGATTAATGCATCTTTCCTAATGCTTTGTCAGTGATTTGTTTAGAATGGATGAAATCTTGTACAGAATTTGGCTTCCCATCTGCCTGGTCATTAGCAAAGGGTTTGTTTTCTGAGCTAGCATTTGGATGTCTTGATAGAATTTAATGCAACTTATACACATTATAGATTGTGAGGTAATAAAAAAGGTTATAGATTTTGGGTTTAAATGATCAAGATCATAAGAGTTGTCAGGCCTGTAGCCAATAATTGAGTGAAGGCAACAACCTAGTAGCAACATAATCCTAGTGCTAGAAAGTTTTTGGTGAGTCAGTTGTGATACTCTGAATGGAAATCTTTATACACATAACATGCTTTGCAGGGGTTCATTTTCGTACTGTTCCAAGGACCGGGTCCTTCAATTTACGATACAGGATCTTTTAAAGTCCTGGATTTGTAGCTCTTATTGATGACTTTTTAATAACATCTGGTGGACTTTCCACTCTTGTGTGACTTTCCACCTTTAGCTTAAAAAATACCTGGACTTTTTGCTCTAGAAAGTTAATTTGAACTCCTCTTTTGGAATAACATAACTTGTGAAATGTTATTTCAATTACACATGTACTAGAATAGACAAACAAGACAGGTTAAACTGGGAAGACAATTATAGTTACAATAAGGTTGCACAAAGAGAATATTTATTGGGATTTGGTCTTACATGTATCTCCAAATAAACAATATTGAATCTCAAGGTTATAGAGGATGATTTATAAACTAATGGTACATATGCTGTGTATAAAGTGTTTATTTCCATGTCATATTTCTTAATAAAGGGGTGCTTCTGCAAAATAAAAGAACTAACTGCAGAATATTTTCATCAAATTGAAATATAATGCCTTAAAACTACTGTAAAGACTAAGGAAATGCTTCTGTCTATCATGAATATAGTGGTTGCCCCTACTCCAGAACATATAATTCATCTGCAAAGGCCAGGAGCATAACATTGGTTCATAGGTATAATTCAATGGAGGTATTTGCAAGATTCGTGAGATATCTAGTTTTAGCTTGCTCACAATATCTGAAGTTATCTTCATATTAACCTTTTTGTCTGTTTTCAAGAAATGAAAAGTTGGGATTCTAAAATGGTGATCATCTTGCAGCAGCAGCTAGATTGTGTAAAAAAAATATATTAACAGTTTTCTCAGCAACTACTAATCACAGCTTCTTGAACCATATAGTGATTATATTTGTGGTGGATTACTTTTCGCAGGTTGACGGAAATCGCAAAAAAAATCCCTCGAAATTATCTTGTTGACGCAAATAACTTACAAACATATTCATAAACTGCGAAAATAAAACCTGCAAAATTTTTTCAAGTACCTTATGACATAAAAACTGTGAAAATTAACCACCGTGAGTGGGAAATAACCCACTATAGGGTATTTGTTTTGCAGCATCAGTAATAGGTCCCATATGGTGGAATTCATTTTAAAGTCTGTCACTCAGCTTAACGAAATTGAACCAGTTTCAAAGATTTAAAAATTTTGAAAATATTTTATTTTGTAGGCAATGACAGCAGTAGTATGCAGTATTCACATGATGAAAGTGGTACATCAAATGGCCAGGGAGATTCAATGCTTTCTCGCCAAAATCAAATGTTCTTCAGCGAACCAGAAATAGATATCCCAACATTTGAAGATCCAATTGTTCGAAGGGCGTTACTAGATGAAAAACCACTTTCTCGGCATTTATGGTCCAAGATAATTACCCGATGTGCCTACCATCTACTGTCCAAAGGAGTACCTAAGAAGCACGATTATCAAGCTTTTGCTGAGAAGTTTTACCATATGTATCCATGTGTTGGCTCAAATCGAGGACCTAATCCTTGGGTAGGTTATTAGTGTATGTTAAGTAAGCACAATACTGATACAACAATTGATAATTAATAGGATGTAGAAAAAGTGTACATGACAAAACCATCATAGCCCATTGTAATTTCAATGGGGCTAGTTGGCATCGCTGGCCTTCTTACAATTGTTTACATGTTTGTTGGTATGAAAATTAAAAGATTAAAGGTTTGGTTTATCTGTGATGTAAGATAATTCTGAATTATTTATGAGAGAGCTCAGCATGCTCAAAGATTTTTATCCAATTGTATATTCCTTTTTTTTTGCAAGGCTTACTAGTCAATATTTTTGTTGGGGGGGTGGGGGGTGGCATTGGTTATGAAAGAAGAGCTTGCAATTTTTGTAAAGTTTTGATTTTCACTTTATTTCATTTTATTTCAGTTGAAATATAAACAAAATGAATGAAATTTATAGATGTCAAAAGGATATACTTAAAATTCTAATCAACCCCTCTAAAATGACAAAATATGCAAGTATCAATTCCCCAAGTACATGTAGAATTCTCTGAGACATTTAATATATAATAAAACAATTTTTTTCTCCTTTCATATTTTCCAGACTTTAATGGCTAAAAGAATGTCTCAGAGAATTCGATGGTGTAGATGGAATAACAGAAAAAAATAATCTGTTAAGTGGTAATTGTTATAATTATTTTACTATTTTAATATAAAAAGAGGGCCTGTATGACATTTTTGGGTTTACAGGATTGAACCTAATTCATCACATGGAAAAAGAACTTCATATTTTTGAAAGGATACAATATTGCTTGTTTTAATTTTTACACTAGAAAAAAAAAAGAGCTTTTCATTTTTACTAGAATATGGGATATATCCTTTCCTGAGTGCCTCTTTGGATGTAATTATATGGATTGCAACTTACATGTATTTACAATCACAAATTTGTGTTGCCAACTTACTTCTTTTCTTAGTCCGGCTTGTCATTTTCAAAAACAGGACTTCCTCACCTGTCTGTGATTAGGTTTGGCAGTTACATCCAGGGTCAATAGTTTCCTTGGGGTACTCCAGTTTCCTCCATCATCAAAACTGACCACCCTATATAGCCCAGGGGCATTGTAACGGTTGTTTAACCTCAACACACACAAACACATACTTCTTTTCTTGATATAATTTTACTATTTATTGCTAAATATTGGTTCAATTTCATCAGCTCTTCGTTAACCAATCAATCAAAGGTACAATTTAATATGCTTTACATTATAGTGGTTTACCCCTTTATTCCTATAAGCTAATCCTCTTTAAATTTTATACTCTCTGATTTATAATTAATCAGCGATTTTTTTCGACAGACTTGAAATTTCCATGAAATGATATGATTTTCTTCTTTCAGACTAATTTTGCTTATAGTATGTCTTCAAAAATAAGAAAAATTCGCTGGAAAACGAAAAGGGATTCAAAGACAGCAAGACCATTTTAAAAAACTATTAGTGATATAATTAATATGTAACAATTGTAAAAAAATTTGTAATCATAAGTATAAACTGTCTTTTTATTAGGCCAAAAAATTGTAGGTGTTTTTATTATTTTATTGTTGTGTACAGTTACATAAGATAATTCATTTCCATTTAACATTATTTAAAAAATCTTGGTAATGTTGACAGTAAGTGGGCATTACATGACATATGATAGCTTTCTGAAGGTATCATTGGCATACTGATATTTTCTAATTTTCATCAGATTTATCAACCTCTAAACCAGTTGTGAAAAAATATTTCTCACCTTTAGAGAAAATTGTGTTCACAGCGTAATTGCACGTGCAATTAAAGTTCAGTTTTTTTACCTGTAGACAAAAGAGAAAAACCTTTTACAACTTAAATTCTCGATTATTAAGTAAATTCCATCATCTCATCTCAGGAAATAAATTTGATGTTTTAATCCCTCGGCAAGCTTTACCATTAAAATACTCAAATTTATTTTCTTTGATTTTAGGAATTCCATAATCAACTTGATCACGTTGTAGTAGCTATATATCCTTTATATAGTGAACAATATTAGAAAATATCATGGACTTCTAGTCCTGTTGATTGTTCAAAAGTCAATAAAAAAGAAAATCCATAATAAATCATTTTTTGCAAATATTATTTTTGTAGAGTCAACTGGCTTTCACCATATCTAGCAGAGTTCGTCAAAAGAGATGGAGTCTAAGAAAAAAAGGACATTTTTTACAATAAGCATAAAGACAAGATACATTAATAATTGTTGTCCTCTTTCATTATTTGTTAACAAAATAAGAGTAGATCTCATGCTTGGGAAACTCGATTATCACAACCAAATATTGGAACCCGGAAGTTTATTGATACGAAGTGAAAGAACACTTTATGAAAGAATCGGAGAATGTCACTCCACATAAAACTTGTCTCAGATCTTAAATATACCTAAAATAATATCTAAGACTGTATTTTAAGCCAGAAATCGTGTTTATAGTGTCAAGGCCATTTTAATCACCAGGACAAGTCCAGATTTAAGAAAAAATGTAATTTAACGTTATTAATTGAACAAAATAAACTTTTTTTGCTTTATTTGAAATCATTTAAAAAATATACATTGAGTGACATTCTTAGATTTCTCAAATTCATCACAATAAATGAAAATCACAACATTCGGGACCCCGGAGATTTGGTTGAGATAATCAAGTTTCCATAGCGTGGATCTAGATGGAAATATCTATAAATATATCTTTGTAACTAAAGTCTTGAGTTGTGAAATATGAACAATTTGGTTTTTTTTAAGAGAAAAGATAAGCAAAATCAAGTTAAAGGGACAATTAGCCACAGAAAATAGAAATAAGACTCCAAACATTGATTATTTGATATAATTTGTTCTACCAACATGTTCAAACCAAGAGAGTCAAATTTGAAAGAAATGCCTTCAAAGAAAAAATTTTCTCAAAGGGATTAAATGTTATATTTTCAGACTGAGTTTGGTAATCAAGTTTCACAAAAGGTTCGCAATTTGCGGAAGAAATTTTGTCGAATAAGCATATATGGAATTCAATCATCTCCATAAATATAATGGTATTGTGACATTAAACAAAAAAATGTTTAACCAGATATCCACCTTGAATGTATAGAAATGAGATGATTTTTTGCTGTATGGATAATTTTTGTGTATTTTCAGACTTATTTGGCTAATTCTGTGTCCCATTGTATAAGAAATATTCGTTGGAGAAACAAAAAACACCAAGAGGATCAACATAAATTATTAGAATTGTACAAATGACACAGGAATCTTTTTATCTTGTTATATTATATGTGTAATTATGACTTAATATACATTTTTGATATTATACAAATGACACAGGATTTGTAAATTTTATTGTATTATACTTGTAACAGTACTTTTGGTTTAAAGTAAGGGAACTTAAAGAAGGGTTTTATTTTATTTTGAAAATATTGAATTATTTGTGTGTGTGTGTCATTTCTTTGAATTTATTTACATTGTTAGTTAATAGCATAGTATTGGTTTAACAATAAAAATGGTTGACATGTCATAGTTTAAAAAAAATAACATTTTGAGATTTTTGCACTTCAGTTATAATTGCTTCATTGTTAATCAATTGGTCAATAATCCTAACTTCAATATTAAAATGTTTCAAATATTTCTAATAGTTCTAATATTTCTTAAAGTTATCTCCCTTCATTAATGTATAGTAAAACTTAGAAATAAAGATTAATTCATGTTTGTCCAGTAAGGTGTAATTTTTCAACTACAGAATTTTAATGTATAAACCAACAAACCAGTCTGACATATTGTAAGATTTATACACCAATGTTGTTTTTAAATATTTTATTTTTTTTAGCACCATAATGTATTTGTTAAAAAGCACATAAGCATATTTTGTCTGTTTTATCTGTTTATTTAATAAGCTTATATTATCTTTTCCAAAAACATAGCCTTTCAAAGCATTTATCACTATTTTCTATACATTTTGAAATACTTATCTTACAGTTTTTGGCCAGATTTAACGGAGAGAAAAATCCGGGTTATAAAATGGTGAATGTCGGGCGGGGGTCGTGTGGGTGGGGAAAATTTTTCGTAAAGTTTTTTCAGCAACTACTAGTCACAGACACTTTATATTTAGTATACAGCATCGGGTTGGGTCCCATAACCAGGGATACGATTTTAGGTCTGTCGCTCACCTACTTCCTGTTTAACGAAATCCGGCCAGTTTTGACTTTGACAGATTTTTCTGAAACGTAAAAAGAAATGTGACTTGCCTTTAAGTTTTCACATTTTCTGTCCATACATCAGCAATTTCTTGTTAACGCTTTAAAACTCAAAAACTATTGACAGAACAGTTCTGAACTTTTTGTACAGTTGTTAGGCTTTATATATTGGTGTTCATATTTAAATTTCATGTAAACATTTCACTTAGATGTTTTGCAGATGGGCCCTTTTTGACTTTGTCAGTTAAGAACATGCATGTACATTTCTTCACAAATCTGAATGACTGTTTCTTATGTATATATTTATGATACTTGTATTTATATGTATGTTGTTCCAATTTAAAATCATTTGAATTAGTTAAAATTAATAAAAGAATATATTAAAGATTTGTATAGGCTTTGTAATGTCTGTGTTTGATTATTAGCAAACTCTGTTACATTTTGATCTGAATTAATTTATTTTTATTTTAGTCATTTGTTAAAAAATAACTCTCAAAATCTCAATGTGCACATTAACTTTAAAGGAGTAAAACTCTCATCAGCACCATTATTGTGCACATTCACATTTTTAGCTGAGAAATTTGCTGAAAGTTATGATTTTTCATCATGTGGATACAAACACCTCAAAAACTACTGAATAGAATTCAACTAAACTTGGTATGCAAGAAAGTACACCATATGTTGTTGTGCATGTTACCGGGAATTCTGGATAAAATAAATTGTTAGAGTTTTTGCCCTTTGAACATAGAAATCTGCCAACAACATTGTACACATTCATATTTTTTATCTTTAAAATTTGCCAAAAGTCCTGATTTATAATCTTGTTGACACAACGCCTCAAAAACTACCGAACAGAATAAATGAAACTGTGAGCCTTTGGACATAGAAATTATCCAACAATCATGAACATGTAGATATGCCAACTTAAGTTTTGTTTTTATTTTCAAACTCAACTAATAGGCATCTGCTTCAAAAAGAAGAAAACATAATTTTATTTTAAAAAGTTTAAAATTATACAAAAAATAGAGTTGTTAAAAAAAATTAAATTCTCAGTTCCTGTGATTTTCTTTTCTCTTCCAGTCAGTTGAAAATTTTTACTCCATAGCTCACAATGAGTTTAAACTGATTATTTATACCTCCGCAAACAAAGTTTTTGAGGGGTATTTAGGAAACACCCTGTCCGTCCGTTCGTCTGTCCATCCATCTGTCCACATAACTTCTAAGCGCTTCTCTTCCTAAACAGCTTGAAGGATTTTGCTAAAACTTAATATGAAGGAAGTACATCATATGTAGATGTGCATGAAGAATTTTCATTGCTCTTGGATATCATTCAGGGGAGATAATTGGACTTAGACTATTTTTAAAGACATTATTTAACAGGAGACTTCGTAAACGCAACTCCTAAGGGGCTTAAAGGATTTTGATGAAACTTTACATGAAGGAAGTACATCTTATGTAGATGTGCATGAAGAATTTTCATTGCAATCAGACATCAATCAGGGGAGATAAATGGATTTAGGCTTTTTAAATACATTATTCAATGGGAGACCCCGAAAGTGCAATTCCTCCTAAACTGCTTGAAGGATTTTGATGAAACTTTACATGAAGGAAGTACATCATTTGTAGATGTGCATGAAGATTTTGTATTGCTCTCGGTTATCATCGAGAGGAAATAACTGGACTTGAGATTTTTTTCAGTACAGAGTCCAATATGAAGCGGGGTATCCTTTTGTGAGTTGCTCACAGTATTACTTGTTAATTTTTTTATGGCCCAGAGTTACGACCCTTTGGCTGTTGTAAGCAATCAAATATCAGTAAAAATCTTTTCAAAGGAAAGGAAATGACAAAACACACAAAATTTAAATTTGACGCACATCAATGTTTGTCATCTAATGATTTGATATTTGGCATGTTGAAAGAAAATGTATTAATTAAGAAAGGGAGTATAACTTCTCATTTCATTTACTTAATGATGACCATTAATTTGAACAACGAAAAATCAATAAATGACTTAGTGAAATCTTTTGTTGGAGTAGCTAAATCATGGTTTATCATCTTGTGAATCAAAACTCCTCTGAAACAGATTTAACAATGAACAAAAAGTACACCATATGCAGTTATTTAGGAGTAATGGCCCTTTGAACTTACAAAGTTTTATGAGCACCTTCATATCTCAGGATTTATAAGTCCTAGGCTTAACATGCTGAAGCAACATTGCTTGACTGTCATCTTATGACCTTGACTGGATTTTTAGTTGAGTGACTTGGATAGTTTTCATATGTATTTTTAAATCATTACATAACAAACAGTTTTACAAATTTATGAATTAAAATGGAATTAATAATTCTGATGGTGCAAGATAGTTTTTTGGTAAATTTTGTTGAAACATGTATAGGGTATAATAAGCCATTTTATTGACAATGAACATCGTTTGTGTGTATTATGACAACAGCCAAATTGTCCATAATTTGGTATGTTGTGTTTTTATTGTGTTCAGTTCTTTGATTTCATATCCATACCTTTTATAGCTAATAAAATGTTTAATTACCCCAAGCTGAACAGGGACTCATCAAGGTACTTTGGAGTACCTGTACTTAATCCTCCTATTGAATGTGTTACAATGGAAGTTGATCTCTCTGATCAGTTTAAACTCACATCTATAGAGAGGAGATTATCTTGTTGTATGAAGGAAAAAAATTCCTAGTTTAAAAGATTTACCTGTTGTAAATTTCACATTGGCAAAAAGCTCAAAAATGGTATTTATACAAAAGAAAATGTGCAAAATAAATGTCAAAGAGTTGTTTAAAACATTTAATTCATGAAAAAAAATATTTAGTAGCAAAAATCATAGATATAAACAATTTCTCTCAGAGATAGGAGTTTTTCTCTAAAGGTAAAAATCATCTACCTGTGAGTAGTTTTCATTTTCAATGAAGGTGTGAGTTAAACTGATCAAAAAGATTAGCTTCTATTATTACAAAATTCTATAGAAAGATTAAGCACCAGTACTCCAAAGTACTTTGATGAGCTCCTGTTCAGCTTCAGGGAATGAAACATTTTATTGGCTATAAAATGAAGTAAACTAGAGGCTCCCAGGAGCCTGAATCGCTCACCTGATCTCTTATGCCAAAGTTTGAATAAATTTCACAAACTTTCAACTATACAAAGTTGCAAATAATCCCTTCAGTGGTTTCAGAGAAGATTTTTGGAAATCAGTTTAAATTAATAGAAAATAACAGTTAAAGGGCAATAACTCCTGTAAGGACCTTTTGATGCTAAACAAGAAAAGTTGCTTCGGATTTTCTCTATCTCTTATACTTTTTGAGTTATAAGCCAAAAACAATGGTCTGACCCCCCTTGTTCTATTTTTAGCAATGGCGGCCATGTTGGTTGGTTGACGTGTATATAATTCACAAACTTGGTAGAGGACATCCTAAAGATCAAGTGTACCAAGTTTCAAAGCAATCCCTTCAGTGGTTTCAGAGAAGAAGATTTTTGAAAATCAGTTAAAATTAATGGAAAAAAACAGTTAAAGGGGAATAACTCTTAAATGGTTGATCTGACCATTTTGACCCTGAAATCATTTTTGTAGATCTCAATGAGCTGAACAATTCTGCAATGCTAACTTTTCCTCTAGCTCTAACGGTGTTCAAGATATTGTCCAAAAACTGCAAAAATAGTCAATTTTGACGATTAAAGGGCAATAACTCCTATAAGGAGTCGTTTCACAACTTCGACTCAATGGAGAAATTTGTAGAGCTTTTGATGCTGAACAAGGAAGGTTGCTTCGGATTTTCTCTATCCTTTATACTTTTTGAGTTATAAGCCAAAAACAATGGTCTGACCCCCCTGTTCTATTTTTAGCAACGGCGGCCATGTTGGTTGGTTGACGTGTATATAATTCACAAACTTGGTTGAGGACATCCTAAAGATCATGTATACCAAGTATCAATGCAATCCCTTCAGTGGTTTCAGAGAAGAAGATTTTTAAAAATCAGTTAAAATTAATGGAAAAACAGTGAAAGGGGAATAACTCTTAAACGGCTGATCTGACAATTTTGACCCTGAAATCATTTTTGTAGATCTCAATGAGCTGAACAATTCTGCAATGCTAACTTTTCCTCTAGCTCTAACGGTGTTCAAGATATTGTCCAAAAACTGCAAAAATGGTCAATTTTGACGATTAAAGGGCAATAACTCCTATAATGAGTCGTTTCACAACTTTGACTCAATGGAGAGATTTGTAGAGCTTTTGATGCTGAACAAAGTCGGTTGCTTCGGATTTTCTCTATCTTTTATTCTTTTTGAGTTATAAGCCAAAAACAATGGTCTGACCCCCCTGTTCTATTTTTAGCAATGGCGGCCATGTTGGTTGGTCGACGTGTATATCATTCACAAACTTGGTTGAGGACATCCTAAAGATCAAGTGTACCAAGTATCAATGCAATCCCTTCAGTGGTTTCAGAGAAGAAGATTTTTGAAAATCAGTTAAAATTAATGGAAAAAAACAGTTAAAGGGGAATAACTCTTAAATGGTTGATCTGACCATTTTGACCCTGAAATCATTTTTGTAGATCTCAATGAGCTGAACAATTCTGCAATGCTAACTTTTCCTCTAGCTCTAAAGGTGTTCAAGATATTGTCCAAAAACTGCAAAAATAGTCAATTTTGACGATTAAAGGGCAATAACTCCTATAAGGAGTCGTTTCACAACTTCGACTCAATGGAGAAATTTGTAGAGCTTTTGATGCTGAACAAGGAAGGTTGCTTCGGATTTTCTCTATCCTTTATACTTTTTGAGTTATAAGCCAAAAACACTGGTCTGACCCCCCTGTTCTATTTTTAGCAACGGCGGCCATGTTGGTTGGTCGACGTGTATATAATTCACAAACTTGGTTGAGGACATCCTAAAGATCATGTATACCAAGTATCAATGCAATCCCTTCAGTGGTTTCAGAGAAGAAGATTTTTAAAAATCAGTTAAAATTAATGGAAAAAACAGTGAAAGGGGAATAACTCTTAAACGGCTGATCTGACAATTTTGACCCTGAAATCATTTTTGTAGATCTCAATGAGCTGAACAATTCTGCAATGCTAACTTTTCCTCTAGCTCTAACGGTGTTCAAGATATTGTCCAAAAACTGCAAAAATGGTCAATTTTGACGATTAAAGGGCAATAACTCCTATAATGAGTCGTTTCACAACTTTGACTCAATGGAGAGATTTGTAGAGCTTTTGATGCTGAACAAAGTAGGTTGCTTCGGATTTTCTCTATCTTTTATTCTTTTTGAGTTATAAGCCAAAAACAATGGTCTGACCCCCCTGTTCTATTTTTAGCAATGGCGGCCATGTTGGTTGGTCGACGTGTATATAATTCACAAACTTGGTTGAGGACATCCTAAAGATCATGTATACCAAGTATCAATGCAATCCCTTCAGTGGTTTCAGAGAAGAAGATTTTTAAAAATCAGTTAAAATTAATGGAAAAAACAGTGAAAGGGGAATAACTCTTAAACGGCTGATCTGACAATTTTGACCCTGAAATCATTTTTGTAGATCTCAATGAGCTGAACAATTCTGCAATGCTAACTTTTCCTCTAGCTCTAACGGTGTTCAAGATATTGTCCAAAAACTGCAAAAATAGTCAATTTTGACGATTAAAGGGCAATAACTCCTATAAGGAGTCGTTTCACAACTTCGACTCAATGGAAAAATTTGTAGAGCTTTTGATGCTGAACAAGGAAGGTTGCTTCGGATTTTCTCTATCCTTTATACTTTTTGAGTTATAAGCCAAAAACAATGGTCTGACCCCCCTGTTCTATTTTTAGCAACGGCGGCCATGTTGGTTGGTCGACGTGTATATAATTCACAAACTTGGTTGAGGACATCCTAAAGATCATGTATACCAAGTATCAATGCAATCCCTTCAGTGGTTTCAGAGAAGAAGATTTTTAAAAATCAGTTAAAATTAATGGAAAAAACAGTGAAAGGGGAATAACTCTTAAACGGCTGATCTGACAATTTTGACCCTGAAATCATTTTTGTAGATCTCAATGAGCTGAACAATTCTGCAATGCTAACTTTTCCTCTAGCTCTAACGGTGTTCAAGATATTGTCCAAAAACTGCAAAAATGGTCAATTTTGACGATTAAAGGGCAATAACTCCTATAAGGAGTCGTTTCACAACTTTGACTCAATGGAGAGATTTGTAGAGCTTTTGATGCTGAACAAAGTAGGTTGCTTCGGATTTTCTCTATCTTTTATTCTTTTTGAGTTATAAGCCAAAAACAATGGTCTGACCCCCCTGTTCTATTTTTAGCAATGGCGGCCATGTTGGTTGGTCGACGTGTATATAATTCACAAACTTGGTTGAGGACATCCTAAAGATCATGTATACCAAGTATCAATGCAATCCCTTCAGTGGTTTCAGAGAAGAAGATTTTTAAAAATCAGTTAAAATTAATGGAAAAAACAGTGAAAGGGGAATAACTCTTAAACGGCTGATCTGACAATTTTGACCCTGAAATCATTTTTGTAGATCTCAATGAGCTGAACAATTCTGCAATGCTAACTTTTCCTCTAGCTCTAACGGTGTTCAAGATATAGTCCAAAAACTGCAAAAATGGTCAATTTTGATGATTAAAGGGCAATAACTCCTATAAGGAGTCGTTTCACAACTTCGACTCAATGAAGAGATTTGTAGAGCTTTTGATGCTGAACAAGGTAGGTTGCTTCGGATTTTCTCTATCTCTTATACTTTTTGAGTAATAAGCCAAAAACAATGGTCTGACCCCCCTGTTCTATTTTTAGCAACGGCGGCCATGTTGGTTGGTCGACATGTATATAATTCACAAACTTGGTAGAGGACATCCTAAAGATCATGTATACCAAGTATCAATGCCATCCCTTCAGTGGTTTCAGAGAAGAAGATCTTTGAAGAAAAGTTAACGGAAGGACGGACGACGGACGACGGACGCTTAACGATGACAATAGCTCACATGACCCTTCGGGTCAGGTGAGCTAAAAATTGAAAAAGAGTTTTGTGGCATGCAGTTACCTTGATACTGTGATGGAATTCCTTTATAATACTACATGAAACAGGATAGTGCCTTATTGATCCTGAATGTCACTTTGCAACACGTTGAAGGCAACAAGAAAAAAAAAACATTTTAAAAAAAGTAAAATTAAAGCAAAACATTTCATTATTTATTATTAATGACAGTATAGAATAAGATGTAGCACAAATAAATAAACAAAATTTTTCTTCACAATCATTGTTAGAATGTATGTAACAAGTGCTTTTCACACGTGACTTCAGAACTTTTGTCCAGAATTGATACACAAGGCTTTAAATATACAGTCAAATTATGATGTTGATTCAGATGTTGAACCTGTTTTCTCTTCTTCAACAATTGTGTCAAGCTTGGGATCACTCTTTTCAGCTGCAAAATATGATTATAGATTGATATTAATGAGTGAATTTTTGTTTACATTTGGATCATTTTTATCAATCAAACAGTTGGTTTTAATGTGTATTTAAAAGCAAAAAAAAATTGTGAAGCTGTATTTTTGTCTCCAGGGCTGTATAAATGATAAATGTGCATGCCAGTCTATTCCCTCTATTAAGCATGTGCATTCTTACACAATCAATTCTCACTGGATTTTCTTAAATTTTATTCTTTTGTTTAACTTTTGTGTGTGTTGGAGTTATGCCTCTTTGACCATAAAAATCTTGTGAAACAAGACACAGTTTCATACAAAATACTAGTGAGTTTCACCTCATTAAAAGAATCCTGGGTAATGGAATCCCTGTGTATTTATAGATACAAGTCTAAATGGTAAATTTTTTTTTGTAGTATTATAAACATTTAGAAGTTTCTCTGCATGAAAAGTGCCAAGACAAAAAAAAATTGTTTAAAAAATTTTTTATATGAAGTGAGGGAACAGCAGAAACTGTCATTTTTTTCAATATGAGAAAACACAACTCTTCAGGTAAACAAAAATATTTCGTCAGAGAGCTGGAATGCGTATCCTTTTTATGGGCAATTTTTATTCTGTGAGACATGCTTTTTAAAATGCTGTGTGTATGAAATTAGAAATTTTCCCATAAGTTAGTGTTACCAGGCCTTGAAAATGGCATGGCAGGGGCACATTTCCTGCAAAAAATCCCCCCTTTTTATCAATATTGGGGGCTTTTTCTGTAAACGACCACTTCTATTTCATTTAACTTGTAGGGTGTCACTTAATGAGGCCAATTTGATATTTTTATTTATATATAAATGTCCATGATACAACTGATGACAATTTTTCCTTCGAGACTTGGAAATGACATTGCTTTGATCAGACAACGTCACTTGGAATAACTGTCACCTGCACCCTTGTTTGGATTTTCTTCAATTTTATGTCCCTTACAATTTAGATTTTTATGTTTGAGATATGCCCCTTAGACCATAAAAATGTAAGCCCAGAAAGGGAACCTCGAATTATTGTTCACTTCGTATCTGAAAATCTTAACATTCTTTGAATAAAGCTTACATTTTTTTACTTGCAACTAATTCAAAAAGTTTGTACGTTTAATACCAATTTTTGTTTGAGTTATGCCCCTTAGATCATGAAATGAAATGAAAGGCAATAAACTTGAAAATTCTGTGTATTGTTCTTTTATTACCATCAGTGTCTTGTTTTTCTCCCTCAGTCTGTTCTTGTTTCTCTTGTTTTTCCACATCTTTAGGATCAATGATTGTTACTTTGACCTCTGATGGGGGTGGGGTAGGTGGAGGGAACAGAATATCTATCTCTGATTGGACATCCTGTTAATAAAAATTGATTTGAGTGTAATTATAATTATCTTTTGCTCAGCAAAAAGTGCTTTATCATGGACTGCCATCTAACTTTCAAATACAAGTAATGGTTTAAATTAAGGAGTATTGTATTTATCAGATAAGCTATTGAGAAATTATATATGAACTAGAAAATGTGTCTATGAGCCACAGGATGGCCCTCCCGTTCTTGAAATATCATCGACCCTCAATGTGCATTACCTGGGATACGTGAAATATTATTGACCCCTAACATGTAGTATTCAAGATATGGACCTTAACCAAGAACTTAACCAAAGTCATTCATGCGTAAAATATAGGTCACAGTCACCTCATTTCTAGTGGGTGGTGTCACCTTACCTAAGACACATCTAGTAGTGAAATATCATTGACCCCCAACATCTAGTATCCAAGTTATGGACCTTAACCAAGAACTTAACCGAAGTCATTCATGTGTAAAATATAGGTCACAGTGACCTAATTTCTATTGGGTGGTGTCACCTTACCTAAGACACATCTAGTGGTGAAATATCATTGACCCCCAACATCTAGTATCCAAGTTATGGACCTTAACCAAGAACTTAACCAAAGTCATTCATGCGTAAAATATAGGTCACAGTGACCTAATTTCTAGTGGGTGGTGTAGCCCTACCCAAGACCCATCTGGTGGTGAAATATCATTGACCCCCAACATCTAGTATCCGAGTAATGGACCTTAACCAAGAACTTAACCAAAGTCATTCATGCGTAAAATATAGGTCAGAGTGACCTAATTTCTATTGGGTGGTGTCACCTTACCTAAGACACATCTAGTGGTGAAATATCATTGACCCCCAACATCTAGTATCCAAGTTATGGACCTTAACCAAGAACTTAACCGAAGTCGTTCATGCATAAAATATAGGTCACAGTGACCTAATTTCTAGTGGGTGGTGTAGCCCTACCCAAGACCCATCTGGTGGTGAAATATCATTGACCCCCAACATCTACTATCCCAGTAATGGACCTTAACCAAGAACTTAACCAAAGTGTTACGGACGGACGTACGGACGGACGGACGTACGGACGGACGGACGGACAAGGGTAAAACTATATGTCCGATCCACATACGTGGTCGGGCCATAAAAAAAAAAAATACAAGTTTTGTGATCTTTTCCTTTAAATCTTAATTTGATAAAAATGTCAATTTATCTCCCCTTAGTGTTTTTTCAAGCAGATCTATATATGTCTTTCTTGCATATCTACATATTTGTGACAAACGATAAGAAAAACTCATTTATCAAGTGCTCAAAATCAGATGAATGTGCTTGGTATTTATTAGCAGAGGTGTGCATGTTTGTTCTATACAAGTAAAAACAGATTTTGCTTAAAGGAGGTAATAAGTTTTATGTTCTTTAAACCCCTATTGCTATTTAATCTTGTATCATAAAAAAGACTAGTATACCTGTAATGCTGCTTTTATTGCATTCTTTTGTTCCTCTGTAAGTTGCAGGTCTTTGACACACTCCCAGCATCCTTTAGATTGCATGGTAACAGGAAGTGAAAACACCAGTCCATCAGGAATATCATACCAACCTAGAAAATAAAAGAAGTATGCTACATTTCATATGTTTATTTTTTTTTACCTTTTTAAAATAAGCGTTTTTGTCATTTTTTAATTAATTTGCAATATTGATTGGTTTCTTGAAAAAAAAATATGCCTGTTATAAACATGCAAAGAGACAAGTCATGTCACAGTTTAGTTTCAAAAATATTTTCAGGCAGATCGAGACTTTAGAAATATAGTATTAACTGACATGCAAGTCATACCATTTGAATTCCTTATTAATACAGCAGACAGAACATAAACAAAGTTATGTCATTGAATGATGCACTCTTCTGCACATGCCTTGAATTTTTTTATCCTTTTACTTTAAATTTAAGAAAAAAGTGATTTTAAAAGAATTTTCATTCTACAACTTACCTTCAGAACAAACAGCCAGAGAGAACATTTGTCCGGCTGGTGAACCACTCCACCAATGTTGTAATGTGCTGGTAATGGCTCCTCCCATA
Organism: Arcuatula senhousia; assembly: GCA_963971305.1. Taxonomy (NCBI): domain Eukaryota; kingdom Metazoa; phylum Mollusca; class Bivalvia; order Mytilida; family Mytilidae; genus Arcuatula; species Arcuatula senhousia. Next base: position 32,490,482 of record OZ020311.1, on the reverse strand, counting down.
CACATAGAAGGCTGGTGTTTGAGACTCTCTGTCATTTTATCATATCTAGTTTTCACCATCTCAATATAATCCTTCTCCATCCAGTTTTTGTCCCAAATCATCTCAGGGGCAGGAAGTGAGAAACTGGGTGGTCCCCATATGGCCCCATCATACTGATGGACACGACTTTTGTTCAAATCAATATAATGATCTCCGTTAACATTTCCCCAAATTATCAGATCAACGACTCCACTTGTGTTGACCTTTAATCTTTCTGCAACTACTGCTTTTGCAGTGTTTTCAACTCTCCGAGACAATCCGACAAAATTTTGTTTTGGGATACTTGGAGCATTTTTGATCATCATGTAAGCATTTGTATTTATTGGTCCATTTCCTGATAACAGAACTAACACATCCTTCAATGCTACATCATTTATTGATTTAGCATAAGCACTAAAATGTGTTGCATTTCTCTTAATCCAAGATGCCTTGTCCTCATCTGTGTTTTGTGTAAGTTCATCTAATAAAACAATTGCACTGCAATTTTTGAAGGCTTCTTTAACATCTGATGTTACTACTATGTCTCGGAGTAAATCATGTGATAAATCCATTCCTTCCATCTTGAGCCCTTCCAGTTCCTCCAACTTATCATTTGTATCCAGTAAATGAAGAGCTATTTCTGTATCTTTACCAAAAACATCGCCTTGTCCTATAGCATTGATCACAGAATAACACACTGGACTTGTTGCACATGTGATACACACATGTATGGGATTACTCTTGGCCCTAAACTCTGCCTCTTCTTTGTCAAGATCGACTTTGTATTGCTTATTTTCTTTGGAGATGAGTACCATATCATTGCTGACAAGATCTGATTGAACACCATAGTATCCAAAGGCATATTCCTGAAACTCATTTGCCCCACCAATGAGCACACCTTTTCCTCCACGGTCAACTAACTCTCTCCAAACTATGGGTGATTTGTTATGTTGCCATCCCCGTTCATTGCAAGTATTTTTAAGCCATGCCTACAAAACAAAGTCAATAATATTTCAAATATAGTCAGCAATAATTCTACAAAAAGTACTTGAAATATATTAAAGGGGACATAACTCTAGAAATGTTACATTTTATTATTTCAAACATAATTTTTTAGTTCTAAAGGACATCATTTTTTATGATTGTCATATGTATATTATACAATTATCACCCTAGTTGGTGTGTGACCCGGTGGTTTCTTTCCCCGAGAAAGTAAGGTCACCTGAGGGCTTGCCCCGAGGTTGACCTTTCTTTTCAAGGGGAAAGAAATGCCGGGTCACATATCATCTAGGGTGATAACTGTTATATTATATCGAATATTTAAATGAAACAATTCAATATTAAATTTTGAAGCATATTTTGGACCCTTTTCCATTGGAAAAAATACAGTCAATAATCAATGTTGACGACTTTTGAAAACCGTGGGGCTCACGTGCAAAATCTCATGAGAGGGTGACCTTACCATGCGACCCAACGATTACCGGTTGACCCAGCGAAATATCACATGTCACATGACCTCTTCTGAGCGAATCACAATAAAGATTTTTATATGAGTATATAATATAATTGTTTGCTACTTACTTCCCATTCTTCTGGCTGCTGAACAATCTTGTGCAGTTTAAAGTTTGGTAAGTTTCTGCAAAGTTTGTCTCCAAGTAGCTCTGCACGAGCCAAGTAAGGACAGTCCGCTTTACCTAAAAAAATAAATAAATTGTTTAATCACTTCGCAAATACCGTAATTAAATCGAAATTTAACTATTTTCTATATGGTCTTAAAAAAGCAAGAGATTACACAAAAAGCAGGAGAACAGGAGATGGGTCAAAAAGGAGATTCAGGCTCCCCCATGTCCCGGCAGGAGAATCACATGTAAGATATATTTCCAGTTATGTCTAGCTATATAATTTATTTTTTACAGTTCAGTTAAAAGTTTGGAATGAGTTTTAGTTCATTCATTCCCCCCATTTTTTCATGTCTTGATCATAATAGTAGAGTGACGGAATGTCAATTTTGAAAAATTTAAATGACCCATCTGTCACATGGATTTTGAAAAGCTGTTTGATAAGCAAAATCATTCTTCTTTCAGGAAATGAATGTCGTCGCCTAAATATCTGGTGCCATCATGTCAAAAATCAAGGTCAAAGGTCATGAGTGGAAAACGTTCCATGAAGTACAGAATAGTTAAAACGCGTTAAAATCTTAAAATAGGGAAACAAAATGAAAGCAACACCAAAAACGCTTAATATAAAGAACTATAAAGCTAATACAAGAAAAAAATGTTTCAAATGACACACACAGACGCCACATCCGGTCTGCTAAAATTGTATGTAAAAAACATTGTTTTTTAATACAAAAATAGTTTTTTATTTATATTTTATTGACATTTTTAGTTTCGTTTTTGTTCACATGATTAGCTGTGTTACCCAGCTTCACTATGGCAAATGATTTTACGGATCTTTATTCACGTATTTTGAGATCTGATCGAGTTTCCGTCACAGGTCAAGTTGCATAAAAAATAAAAATCGAATATATATTGAGATATTTTTGAAATATTCCATTCAGGATGGCAAAACAAAATAGGATAGTTTAAAATTAAGTATAATAAGGGTTTATTTCACTATTCACGTGTTATGCAAATGGTTTACACTCCTCCCATTTAAGAAATTTTTAACATGCAGCACACATCAATCTATGCTATTTTCCTCGTACACGTATGTATATCTGACTACATTAGTGTGTCATGTACGGCAATTACCCCTGAAATGGTTTGAAATAACAACACTTTAGAGAATCTGATTCTTCAGGCACCTCAACTGCATCAGTTGTAACAACAGTTTGGTGATAGCGACAGTTTTTCCTCATTTTGACAAAGACACAAACATGTGCACGAAAGATCATAGCTGTTCCTTACAGACACATTAAGTTACAACTGCATAAACAAATTAAGTCTCTTAAAAAGACTGCAGTGATTATTAAATCAAAAATAACAGGTTCAAAGTTTTATATTAGAAACTCTGGTTATATAAAACTGCAAAAAATCCTTTTTTTTCAATATCGTCATGAATGGTGATCGTTTGCTAAGGCAGTCAGATTTGCAAAACGATCCGGATTCGTTTTCATTGCGTTATACAAGGCCTTTTTTTAAACAAAAAGTCGTGATGTCGTGTTACAACCACTAAGAGCATGTGCAAAGGCAAAATCTGAACAACAGTTGATGGAAGATATACCAGAGTGATGAAATAATAAACCTTCTGCTATCTACATGATCTATAAAATTTTAAAATAACTCGGTTAGTCTGCTACTAGTATTGTTTTACTTCCAAGCATCATGATTTCGGCTATATAACAGAGATGAACCTAAAATGAACATGAAATGATGATAAAATGGAAGAATTGGGGACACAAAGCCAATTGGGTTGGAAAGTTACTGCCATTGTAATTTCTAAAATGGATGAAAGCTAGGTTTTGATCGGACAATAAAGCTTCGTACATGGGGATCCTGCGGGTCCTACTTTTATCGAGAACTGCATCAGGGTTCTTTTACATGCGAAAAACTGAACATTTTATCCATTTTTATGACAGGACTGCCCGAATTCAATCACCTGGGACACACATTCCAGTCGCTTTGTGGTCAAAGCGGCCTGACTCGATGTAAGTTTTCCGAGCGCTCTTTAATGTCCCTCTTTACCGACAAGCTTGCCCCTGTGGACCCATTCCCCACCCACACCTTCACATGTGTTTTCCAACTGAATGAAGGAAATGCACACCTAAACAAACTTATTCGTGTTGTCAGATTTAAAAAAAAACTTCCTTTTTCACCTCTACTGAAATATATTTCGTCGCATTGTACAAGATGAAAGCTGCCTTTTCGTGATTACAAGACTAAAGAGGACATATGATCGCAGCATACTGTAAAAGTGGAATTTTTCGCGTCTTTTTTTTTTAAAGTTACTGATCTCTCGCGTGTGGGAATAAAATCGCGTTCCATCTGATTACTTATACTTTATACGGTTGAAAAGAATGCAATCGCGAGGGGGATATTTTTGCGGATAGTTTGAGTTTGCGAATTTAGGGAAAATAATCCCCAGACAAAAATTGTCTCGTTAACGATATTCTTCTGCAATTTTCCAAACTCTTCACTTTTTCCGGATTTTGGAAGTAACCAGCTAATTACAAATCATTATTTTGGAAACTATGGTTATGTTTTTTTTTCAGTATTATGAAATTTTGTTGGCCGCCTTACTTAGATTTTTTTTAATAAGAAACTACATTAGGGTTACGGAATCGTCAAAAAATGGTTTTAATTTTCTTTTACTTGATTTCTTTTTAAGCTTGATCTACTCTTTGAACCAAAAGACGCAACTTTAAAACTGCTACATTCCTTGTTCATATTTTTTATAATCAAAGTCAAACACACCAACTATTCAAACGCACCCACAGGTTTTTGTTTGTAAACTTCAAAAACAAACTACATTTTTCATAAATACTTGGTTTTCCGACTGTAAATATTGAATAAATTAACAAAAACAACTATAAACTTAGCAAACACAATTTACAAAGGAAATAAGGTTAATATTGTAACAAAGAATGTAAACACAAATGACCTTGGAGTTAAAATTAAATCGATTTCGTTAAAGTGCTGTATATATTCCGAATAAAATACGTCATCTGCTCGAAAATATTTTTTGAACTATTCATTATAACTTTAAGTTAAAAGCATTTTTCTAAAATCTAAATCGGCTATTATTTCATTTTTACTTAATACTTCATAGCTATATAACTTTTTGAATGAAAAAGTGCAAGTTCGCTGTGAGAGTAGAGAAAAACTTTAATTTTTTAGGCATTTTTTGGCTCTTATTCGGATACAAATTACATCTACAAAAAACTAAAATTTATTTTGTTTACTGCGTCTAAAATCTTAATTAATCCTTATATTTTTGTTTTCTGATCATGAACTCTTTAGATAATAAGCGGAAATATTTTATTTTTAGGTAAGATGGGGTGTAGGTACGTATGTGCCAAGGGGGTACCTTCGAAAAACGTCATTTTAACGTCAGATGGCACCACATTTTTATGCGACGACAAACATTTTTTGGAAGCTCAATAATCAATCTATCATTTTTGACAATCAAATTCCATGTGACAGGTGGGTCATTTAAACTCGAAAACTAAACGACTTTTTCACGTTTTGTCACTCTACTATAATGGAAGTAATGCAAATTGAAGGGAGCAATGTGACATAATGAGAAGTACAATTACATGTGTGCTTAGCAAACTCATTAATGTAGAAAGTCTGCCAAATTGTAGGAGAGTAAGACCAGAAATATGATGCCATTGATGGAGGACAAAAACGTTTTGTCATTCTTTTGGAAATTTATAAAGTCTGTACATGGGGAAAAATGGTGGGAAATACAGGATCACATCATCCCTAATTATCTTGTCCATATGGATTCAAATTATCAGGTTTTGTTCTTATCCATGAGTCTATGAGAGCTTTTAAAGCAATGCCTTTATCATATTTAAAATAATGGCAGAAGTGTTTTTAAAAAAAATGAAAAATCTTATCATGAAAATAGCAGACAATAGCTGTATGTTGTCCCACATGTAATTAAATTTGCCAATTGTTCATTGTCCAAAACCAATCATCTCTTCTTAGAAAAATATTTGAAGTTCTCGCAATATTTAGATTTACATCTTGAAATAGACTCTTAAAGAAAACTTTCAACAAAGCTCTATATTACAAACGTGATGACTTCAACTTTCCTTTCTTGTATGTGTGAGCAACATTCTGTCAGCTCCAGCTTATGGAGTTTACATATCTAAATTGATTTGTTTTTCCAGAGCTTGTGGACTTACATAGATAGATATCCTTTAATCAAAAGAGTGTGACACGTCTGACACAAAAATTGCTCACAGACAGGATTATGTTGCTCCTTGGTTGCCGTCTTCACTCAAGAAATTTTACAGAAGACATCATGCACATACAGACAAATATGGGATTTCGATCTCTCAGATGAGTGCAGATAATGGTTTGTTACAGGTTTTTTTTTGTTGTTGTTGGTTTTCTTAACTGGATTGTACACACTTCAAATTGACTGTTGGCAATGAGATGGATGTGCTATAGCAAGCAGGAAATGCTTTCTCTTCTGGAGCACCTGAGTTCAATCTCGTTACGACTAGAGTTTGCTTTGTTTATTAATAGCGAGCATAGCTCGCAAGTGGGCACGAAGTGCCCGCTCGAGCGGAGAGCTCTACGGTATTTGTTTCCGCGAGAAATTTGCTAATGCTGATTTAGATTTTTTATGGTCCGGAAAGGGTTATTATTTTTACAGGACCGGAGTGAATGCTAAAATAATTTATAAGAAAAGAAATAATGCTTAAACTAATAATAAATTGCGCTTTTTACAAGAAAATAATATTCATAAAATAATAAATACACATAAACTGCTCGTTTCCTCTTGGTAATATGCACGTACGAAACTAACGTGTCTCGAAGATTAATCGCCCCATACCATCTCGCCCCAAATACATCGTATAAACAAAACGTAGTCCCTTATAGCTATGCTCGCATTTAGGCAATGCCTACTCCATATTATTCAGTAGTTTTTGTGTTTCCGTGTTTTACATGTCTTCTGTTTTTTTTCCCTGTCCCGTTCTCGTTGGTGTTGACTGGTTTTGTCTCTGCCCTTTCGGACTTTTGACATTCAGATGCCCCATTGGTACCTCTGCTTCTTCAACAAGTCATATTTCTGAAAATATATTTCTTTGAAGAGAATTTTCTTTCATTGAATTTGCTATTTCGTGTATTGAAAATTACCAGCAATTACAATTTTCGCCATCTTGTTGAATCGTAACTAAGCACTACATTCGGAGGCGACTTTCAAGGTAAAAGTGAGATTCCGAAGGAATAAAATGAATTTCGGGACTTTTCATTAGGATTGATGTAAAAGTCCTTTTCCTCGAACGGACAAACATGGCACCCTCCACAAAAAAGAAACGTGTGAATAAAAATGAAAAGAATGTGGAAATAAATGAAGACATACCTCTTGATGAAGCCAAAAATGAGGATTTTAAAAAGAAGATGAAAGCTATCAAGAAAAAAGTATGGTCTTATCACAGTTCACCATTTTTAGAAACGCAGCTTTTGTCATAAAATTATTTTCTGAATAATATTTAGATTTTTGTCCAGATAATCTGTAATCAAGACGTCTTTCTGGGGTTTTTGTCATTTAGACATTTTAAAGACCCAGTGAAATTATGAAAGGGACTGGTAATTATAACTCGCCACAATAAACAATAATTTTTTTTTTTTATTATGACCTGCGCACAGGGACTTGCTCCCCTCTAATCAATATTTTGTTAAGAGTCAATGTGCGGTACAAAAAAAAAAAAAACCACACAATGGAGATACTACTTTCACTACCCCCCTTTTCTTTAATTAAATTTTCTTTTAATAAATCATTGCTCTCATACCTTTTCCGATATAATTCATTTCACGGATGATTTCCCTTTCCAAAACACCAAAATATATCTTCATTCATTGCATTTTGGCCTCAAAATAATTTGGGCTTTGTTCATGCAATTTTGAAAAATTTGGCAATTGTTGGAAATGAAAAAGAAAGTAAATTGGAAGACATTCTTGGGACTTTACCAATAAATGTAGCATAAAATACAAGTAAAAACGTCACAAAAATTCATTCAGAGTTCTTTCGAGTTTCCAGACTTTTCCTAGACGTAATGCTTTTCATTTTTTTTTTCGGTACCGCACATTGACTCTAACAAAATATTGATAGAGGGATCAAGTCCCTGTGACTTTTGTGACTAAAACGGTAACAGCTTCTGGATACAGTCCCTTTTCAGTCGGAATCTCATGAGTAACAATAAAAATAATTTAAAATTAGAATTGCTCGACTTATTGTTCATGTTGTTACTACTCTCAGTCTAAGAAATGAAACGTTCGCCAAATTAAAAGCATAATATTATTTAATTGTTGCCCTAGATTATAAAAAGATCTATATATTATTGTGGGCTCTGGCTCAAGTTAGTATTCAGTGACCATTTTCCATAAAAAAAGATCAATAGACAGATCAAAATGTCTGAAAAAAACTGGATCACAATTTTAGATGTGGAGAAAATTTCAAATCTTTCATTGAATTTACACAAAAACTCCAGCTTTTTCAATAGAAAAAACACGTACAGCTTTACAAAAGGAGCTTTAACAAAATTGAAACGAGCAAAAAAAAATTTAGAAAATAAAGATCTAATATACAGCAATATAAAATTTTAATAAACATGTACTAGCATTCATGGAAGAGGGAATTTTGGTTTTGAGCACTTTTCGTTCAATACTTTTGGTTAAAGATAACTAAATAGCTGACAACGGGTTAAGGCTGGAATGTGAGCCCAGGCAGATCAATTGGGAAGCCCTGTTATTATGAATGCTAATTATGCTATAATGTGGAAACCTGACTGCAAACCATAGTAGTGCATTTTCATATAGAAAACTTACTTTGGAATTAGTTTGGATCTTGCACCTTTTCATTTTATATCCCTCCAAAAAAGTATAGAATTTCTGGTAACCAGATGTTGAAAGAAAAATAAACAATTAACATGGTAAAAAAATTTGAAGTTTCTACATATCTGGGGCTGTGCCCCATAACATGCATTTTATTACCTTTTTCAGGGTGTGAGCCAAGACAAGAGAGGTGTTGTTTATGTTGGCCATGTACCACATGGTTTCTTTGAACCTCAGATGCGATCATTTTTCTCTCAATTTGGAAAAGTTACTCAATTACGACTTTCAAGAAGTAAAAAGGTAAATAATTTAAATATTTTTCCACCTCAATAGACTGAACTTAAGGCTTCAGTCACAGGTGTTTGGGTCCGGTATATTTTTTTTATAACTTATAACCTGTATTTAAAAAAAATAAATGCCTGCGATTTCAGTAAATTTAAAACCAATATATTTAACACAACTGAAATAAATCTGTTATGAAGTTAACAAATTTTAACCAAAAATAACAAACATGTAAATTGTCTTTTCTTGATTTTTAAAATATATATAATTTCAGGCATGCTATTAGAAACTTATTTGTGTTTTAGTTGTATTCTATGTGTATAGTCAGTTCAAATATTTATCCAGAATGATTGTTAGAGTTGCTATAAAAGTACAGAATTAGCTACTTTAATATACAGAATATGGCCTGTTCGGCTGTGGTTATTTGTAATTTTTCTGTCTTATTTGTATTGGTTTGATTTATATTTACAGACAGGAAACAGTAAAGGTTATGCCTTTGTAGAGTTTGAATGTGATGATGTTGCTAAAATTGTCGGAGAAACCATGAACAACTATCTTATGTTTGAAAAACTTCTTAAATGTAAGTCCATTTGCATCTTGACTATAAAATATGAATCTGACAATGACTCTTCATTTTTAGAAGCTTTTTTCCGAATAAACTTTGTATTGTAATGTTTACTCTAAATTTAGATGTAAAGGTGTTCAACCGTCTTAAGCAATGGATAGCCATATAGCATACTATGTAATATTATACAATTATCTCCCTAGTTGGTGTGTGACCCGGTGGTTTCTTTCCCAGAGAAAGTAAGGTCACCTTAGGGTGACTTTACTTTTCAAGGGGAAAGAAATACCGGGTCACATATCATCAAGGGTGATAACTGATATATTATATCGAATTTTTAAATGAACACAATTCAATATTAAATTTTGAAACATATTTAGGACATTTTAACCGTTTTACATTGAAAAAATATAGCCAATACAATGTTAAAGAAAAAACATCGGGCTCATGTGCAAAATCTCACAAGAGGGTGACCTTGCCATGCGACCCAACGATTACCAGTTGACCCAGAGAAATATCACATGTCACCTGACCGCGTCTAAGCGAATCACAATAAAGATTTTTATATGAGTATATAATATTACATTTTGTAGTTCTCTCTTATTCAGATTTTTAGTTATGCATGGTTTACTGGTGCATCTATTATAGCATTTAATTAGTAATACAAGCTTTCCTGAGTTCATATTCATCTATTTCAGGTGAATATTTGCCAGCTGACAAAGTTCATCCAGAGACATTCAAAGGGGCCAACCGAAAGTTCAAAAAGCCCAAGTCACATCTACATGCAATAAATCGTCATAATTTGAAAAGACAAGAAGATAAGGATTTATCAACTGCTAAAAGATTCCTGAAAAGCCAGAAAAAAAGACAAGCTGCATTAGCCAGTTTAGGGATTGATCTTAAATTGAATAATGTGGTAAATATACAGTAAATTGTCTTTATACCCCCTGCAAACAAAGTTTGGGGGTACATAGGAATTACTCTGTATACATACTTTGCATCTTGTAAGCACAAGTCCTCCCTAACCACTTCAGGGTTTTCCTTATATTTGGAAGTAGAAGGCTAAAATTGTGAAGTAAAAGGTTGATTTTAATAACATTTCCTTTATTTTTGGCAAAAGTAGCAGGTCACAGAGTAAAAGTAGAAGGCTAAAATTGTGAAGTAAAAGGTTGATTTTAATAACATTTCCTTTATTTTTGGCAAAAGTAGCAGGTCACAGAGTAAAAGTAGAAGGCTATTTATTTAGCCTTCTACCGCTTTCAAAGGAAACCACTGCACTTGATTGATTTTGATGTAGCTTTACATTAGGGAAGTGAATTTCATGGTGATGTGCATGAAGAATTATCTTTGCTGTCCAATATCATCATGATCATTCAGGGGGGAAAATTGGACTTTAAGGGTGTATATCAGCATATTGTCTGATATGAAGCATTGGTATCCCTTTGTGAGCACGCTCGCAGTATTCTCACTGTAAAGATGTTCACCTCCTTAGGGTATTATTATGTCTGTCCCCACTTAAGTGAGGTAGCTGTCCATTGTTTTTGTCTTTTGCGTCTCAAAGTTATCTTAAACAACAAAATTTAATAAAACCTGGTATACAACAAGTACATCATTTGTAGTCATTTATATGTCCAGTAAATTTTTATCCTAAATATTTTGTGAGAGCTATGGCCCTTAGTATTTAAATTGAATAATGTGGTAAATATACAGTAAATTGTCTTTATTACCCCTGCAAACAAAGTTTGGGGGTACATAGTAATCACTCTGTATACATACTTTGCATACATACTAAAACACAAAATCTGCATATATCATTTTTTTTTTTACTCAACTCCTTTGAATCTAATTTCTTTTCTAGGAATCTGCTGTAGAAGAGGCGAAGAAAACCATTGCATCTGAAAAAGTAAAAGTAAAGGAGATTAAAGGAGGTGATGATGGAAATAAGAAGACAGTCGCTCCAAAATCGTCAATAAAGAAAGGAAATACACCGACAATTTCTGGAAATGTTAAAGGTGTAGCGAAACCTGTTGGACAGAAAACAAATACACCATTAACTAAACAGACTCAAAGTGGACCCAAATCTACTAAGAAGATGGGAGATAACTCTAAAATTGTTAATGACAAAAACTCACCAAAAGTAGGACAGAAAAGACAAATAGATAGTGGTGTTAATAAACTTGAAAGTTTGAAAACTCCTAAAAATAAAGTTTTCAAAAATAAAGAACCAAAAACTGAACCACTGAAATCAAGGAAGATTGAAACCAATGTTAAAACAGGACAGTCTACTGGAAAAAGACCTAAAAGTTTGAAAACTTTGGAAAAAAATCTAGCAAGTGCCAATAAAAAGAAAAAGTTGTCATTATGAAAATAAAATATTGTAATAAAATATCTTTTTTCTACACCCTCAAACTTGTTTTTGGTTTATTTGTTTGGGTTTTTTGTGTGTGGATTTTTATTGGGGGGGGGGGTTAAAGAAATCATATACATGTATTTTGTTTTTATGTTCGCATATGATATATTATACCCCACTCCTAAGAGAGGGGGCTATATTGCAATCAACTAGGCGATCCGTCTGGCTGTCGGTCTGTCCGTAACAAACTTTCATTACAGATTTCTCAGCTTCTACTGAAGGGATTGATTTCAAATTTGGTGTACAGCTTTATCATGATTAACTGTATGGTGCATCCCCTTTTTAGCTCACCTGGACCGAAGGTCCATGTGAGCTATTGCCATCACTTGGCGTCCGTCGTAGTCCGTCGTCCTCCGTCGTCGTTAACATTTTTCAAACGTTAACTCCTCTAACACCACAAGTCCAATGGCTTTTAAATTTGGCACAGTTGTTAATTAGCATAGGTAGTATAAAACTAGCGTGGGGATTTTTGATTTGTTGAAAAACATGGCCGCCATGGCTAAAAATAGAACATAGGGGTAAATTGCAGTTTTTTGCAAATAACTCGAAAACGGTTACAGATATCAAAATTCTGGCAGAGATGAAAAGTGATCAGCACCTCAAGATCTACCTGCACAGAAATTTTCAAGAAGATCCAACAACCGATGTAGGAGTTATTGACCTTTTTCTGGATTTTTTCAAAATTTTGCACTTATTTAGCCCTATATCTTGAAAACTATACAAGATATTTTAAAAATTCAAATTGCATATGATTAAGCACATCAAGATCTACATTTCATGTAATTAGGTCAAAGCTGTAGAACCATTTCTTTTAGAAGTTATGGCCCTTAAAGTGTCAAAATTTACCATTTTTCATTACTTTTACCCTAAATTTCAAAGATTAACTTGTCTGACACCATACATCCAACTTCAACCAAACTTGGCACAGTTGTTTAATAGCATTAATGCTACAATTCTACCGTTCGGATTTTTGATTTGTCAAAAAATATGGCCTCCATGGCTTAAAATAGAACATAGGGGTCAAATTACAGTTTTTTGCAAATAACTCAAAAACAGTAACAGATATCAAAATTCTGATGGGAGACAAAAGTGATTAGCATCTCAAGATCTACCTGCTCTGGAATTTTCAAGAAGATCCAACAAATGGCATAGGAGTTATTCCCTATTTCTGGATTTTTAAAATTTTTTTCACTTATTTAGCCCCATATCTTTAAAACTATACAAGATATTTCAAAAATTCAAATTGCATATGATTAAGCACATCAAGATCTACAATTCATATAATTAGGTTGAAGCTGTAGAACCATTTCTTTTAGGAGTTATGGCCCTTCAAGCGTCAATATTTACCATTGTTCATTACTTTTCCCCTGACTTGTCTGAAACGGTAAGACCAACTGCATATTGACATGGCACACTGTTTGATAGCTTATATGCTACAACTCTATCGTTCAGGTTTTTGATTCGTAAAAAAATCATGGCCACCATGGCAAAAATAGAACATAGGGGCAAATTTCATTTTTTTGCTAATAACTCAAAACTAGTTTCAGATATCAAAATTGTGCAAGAATCAGAAGTGATCAACATATTAAGATCTACCTGTCTTGAAATTTCGGAAAAGATCTGACTGCTGATGTGGGAGTTATTGTTCTTTTTCCTAATTTTTGCCAAATTTGCACTTATTAAGCCCAATATCTTGAAAACTAACTAAGACATTTCATAAATTTAAATCGCATATGGTTAAGCACAATAATACCTACAAATATATGTATATGTGTAGTTCAGGTGAGCGATTCAGGCTCTTGGGAGCCTCTTGTTCAGGTCATTTGCGCATCCACTTCCTGTTTTCTGAGCCGACTTAGACTTTTTAAGGGTCAAAAATAGACAATTTTTGGTAACAGATTTCTCGGCTTCTACAAAAGGGATTGATTTGAAATTTGGTATACAGCTTTATCATAAAGAGTTGTATCGTGTGTCCCCTTTCCAGGTCAGTTGCACATTGACTTCCTGTTTTCTGAGCAGACTTAGACTTTTTTAAGGGTCAAAAATAGACAATTTTTGGTAACAGATTTCTCAGCTTCTACAAAAGGGATTGATTTGAAATTTGGTATACAGCTTTATCATAATGAGTTGTATCGTGCACCCCCTTTCCAGGTCAGTTGCACATTGACTTCCTGTTTTCTGAGCCGACTTAGACTTTTTTAAGGGTCAAAAATAGACAATTTTTCGTAACAGATTTTTCAGCTTCTACATAAGGGATTGATTTTAAATTTGGTTTACAGCTTTAGCATGATGAGTTGTATCGTGCCTCTGCTTTCCAGGTCAGTCGCGCATCTACTTCCTGTTTTCTGAGTGACCAAGTGGGGGTTTCGTTGGCACAGCTAAGTGCAACACCTTGCACCTGCTCTTAAGTGTTAACACAACGGTAAACACAGCACCTAGTTGGATTTTGTTTGATCAAAGTACATGAAAGAGGTACTCCATTAGAAAATATGCATGGACATCATTCACTCGAGAATAATTATTATATTTTCAGACCACTTATTTCAAGCTTTACTGTTTTACTTGTGTCCTTCATTTGTTCTGTTTATAGAGATTCTCTTTAAGTGAAGGGGAAAATCAAAGAAGCATGATTTCTTTATTTTGGGCAAAATGGGAGATTAATATGCATTATGAAAAGTTTATTTACCATGTGATTTAAGGGCAAAATATTAAATCGAGGAGCAAAATGGGATAGTTTGTCACATATTTAATTATGAATGGAGCAGTGAATTTTAATAGATTGTTTTTTTGTAACTACCGGTACTTTTAAGTAAAGGCAGACAAAGATATTATCTACTAGCAGTGATGGCATTAACTAGCAAGGTTTAAGTTTTATACCACCTCTATATCTCAAGAACTACAATATCTAGGTTGATGAAACTTGGTATGTATATTCCCCAGCAAGAACAAAGCACAATTGCATCATTATGTCTCCCCCCCACTTTTGTGGGGAACTAAATAATGTTTATGTCTGTCTGTCTGTCCGTTGCAAAGTTTGACAGCGTAACTCCTCTGAAACTACTGAACCGAATTCAATGAAGTATATAGGAAGGTCACCATATGTAGTGCATATTACCAGGAAATTTAGATTTGCTAAAATCCTCATTTATCATCCTGTCAGCGCAACTCCTCTGAAACTACTGAACCAAGTTCAATGAAACTTGGTATGTAGGAAGGACACCATATGTAGTTGTGCATCTTACCAGGAATTTTTTATCCTCAAATTTTTTGTAGGAGTTCTGGCCCTTTGAACTGAGAATTTGCTGAAAATCCTCATTTATCATCTTGTCAGTGCAACTCCTCTGAAACTACTGAACCAAATTCAATGAAACTTGGTATATAGGAAGGTAACCATATGTAGCTGTGCATATTACCAGGAATTTGATCCTCCAAATTTTGTAGAAGTTATGGCCTTTTGAACTTTGAACTTTTTGGGGGACAGGGAGAGGCATCGATTTTGCAGGCAAAAACAAACTTTAATTGTCACAAAATTCCCTTTGTCCTTAAAAGGTCAACATGAAATAGTTTGACCTAGAACGATGAAACATGGCATAACTCTTCAGGCTAAAAGCTGTTAACAAAATTAAAGATCAATTCTCGCCTGAACTTCTTGTGTATTTTTGACTTAAAATGACACGTCATAATGACCCAGAAACAGTTAAGACTTTTTTCCACATTACTATATATTCATGAATGTATAGGGGTGAGACATACTATTGTGTTTGTTAACTCTTGTTGTACCGAGTGCTATACAATATTTTTTTACCAAAATCCCTGGAAGTTTTTAGTTATCATCTAGAAACCAGAAGGATATAAAATAACACTTTACAACATCCTTATACAGGATAAACAAGGAATTGTTGAGCTACTGCTCACTCAGTATACCCCCGCTACCCCCAAAATGAACTGTGTTGATAAACAGGAATAAGATATTATACAGACCTAATTTTGATACTCTCAATAAAGGACCTCACACTGAACTCATATACCAAATTTCAAGTCACTATGTTCTGTAGTTACTGAGAAAAATGTTACAAAAGTTTTCAACAATTGACTAGTAATGTCCAAAATTGGCTAAGTCAGTTAACAGGAAGTAGATATCTGACAGACCTTTTCTGGAACTTGCAATAAAGGACCTCAAACTGAACTCATATACAAAATTTCAAGTCACTGTGATATGTAGTTGCTGAGAAAACTGTTACGAAAGTTAGGTTGCAGACGGACAGAGGTAATCCAGTATACCCCCTTCTTTTTTGAAGCGGGGATATAATAAATGAAAATCATTAAAAACATTTATTCATAACAAAATTAGAGACAAGATCACAGACAAAAATAAAATAATGGAATTCTTTTTCCTTAAAGAATAGCACATTTTCATCTTACAAATTGCATATTTTTTCCCTTGAAACACCAGTAATTATAATACAATGTAGTGAAGAATTTATATCAATAGACATACTTTTACCCTTTGAAACAAATGATGCACAAAATTATCCATTGATTAAGATTTTGATGAACAAAGTTCTCTTCTACAGGTCATAAATTTGATCAAGAAAAAAAAGAACTATTATTAAAGATTCATTATTAAAGATTGTCAACTAGGATACAGAGGATATAGAACTAGAATAAAGAGGGTTGGAAAGGACCCTGTCAGAAAAAAAACCCAGATTGGTTTAAAAAACTATTCATTAGATTTATATAAGATTTTAATATACAAATATCCTAATGAAACTTAATCACTATAAACAATTTTCAGATCTATATCCCTGATAGTTTTGGAGTTTAAAAAGGTTTACAAAAACTTTTGATGGACAGATGCACAAAGAAAAAAAAAAGGGCTTTAAAATCTTTGTAAATGGGACCATACACAGCTCTTATCATACCTTTTTCTTCTGAAAAAAAATTACATTAAAATAATAGAGTCTATTTTTGGTCATATTTCATGTAATGTACTAGTTTATAAGTCTTTTCAAAACATATGAAAATAAACAAGCCTTCATGTATCTCATAGTATAAAAGAAGCAAAGTAACAAAATCTACAATATACATGAATATCTAAAATATAACTAAATAACAATTACTAGTACTATAGCTTACTTACTAATAGAAGCAAATGCTTAAAGATATTGATGCTCTGCATGGGCAACAACACTCTTCCATTTTATTTAGGGTTCTCTAAAAAATAATATGTCCTTCCTCCTTGGATGTTTTTATTTTATTCATATATAGGTGGTTAGGTAATTTTTAAATGAATCCTTAATGTTACTTTTGTCTACAAGTGCCTTCCTAGGAGGGGGACATACATGAAGGATTTCCTTGAACTGCCCAAAAAATATTTTGTCTTTTTTTATCATACATGTATTTGAAATATTTTTTTTTCTTTTCTAAACACAAGCCAAATAATCAACTCAGATAAATAGAGGAATGGTTTCAGTGATTTTACAACATGTAACAAATCGAAATATAGAAATTCTAATAACTAAAATATACTGGTAAATAAAAAATGCAATAAAAAATCTAATGACAATACAACATGACTAGATTGGTTTTGTTTTACATATTTTGAAATAGGATACTTATGAACAATATCAATTGTAATTATAATTACCATTTTCCCCATAATTTGAGTTGAGAGAAATTGGCACTAAGTCAGTACCAGTACATACATATCGTGATATATTGAATATAATTGTACAAACAGATTACATTTGCAGCAAATAATTTAATGCAAAAATAGAAAAAAAATACTTCATCATGAAAATAGCAATATATAGGAAAGAACAATGATTGCAAGGAGATAAATGGTGTAATTCATAAAAATGTTTACCACATCAAAGAACTTATTTTCCTGGATTACTTACTTCATAGATGTAATTTATCATGTTTATTAGATAATAATAACAACTGCTACCACCAAAAAAGACAAAGAAAGGAAAACACCTTTTAATTCTTTGCCAACATTTACATCATATACACATTGATGAATGGAAGAGAACAAAAAAATAATTTTTATCTATTGATATCACATTTTTAAAATGGGAAAAAAATCCATAGATTTGATACAAAAAATACACAATTAACCTCTGCTTTTGGATTTTATAAAAAATAAATTTTGTTTCATTACTTATTCTATGTTCCATTCCATCCATCAAGTACATAAAATATACTGTTTTGATTGAAAATTTGAGATCTTGAGAAATACAATAATATCATTTAAGACACAAATAATTGACAACTTCATTTGGTTTTATTGTTGACTGAAAAATAATTGTCCAGGGGAGAACTATGTTGTCTATTATTTGAAATTATTAAATTACTTAAGTAAGTTAAATAGAAGTAAAAAAAATACTTCAAAATAAAAGAAAATGGCTTTCCAAATATCTCAAAATCCTATTATACATGTATGTAGTTCAAAAGAAATCTTTGATATTAAAATTTGTTTGCAATGATGCCATAATGTCAAGATATGATTGATAGCACCCCTCCATGACATTTCTGCAAAGTGCAGTAGAAAACACCCAAAAAAGTTTTAAAATTTAAAGGATAATCGCTGGTCAGTTTGAAAATAACAAGGTATCTTAATTCATATACATGTACAGTCGAACCTCGTTAACTCGAAGTCGAGGGGACCATTGAAAAGTATTCGAGTTATCAGAGGTTCGACTCATCCAAGTAACGAATAAACTCGAAGTGGAACCTGTTTCGAATAAACTCGAAATGGAACCTTCCGTCGCTTGTTTTATGTACATATCCTCCATGTCTAGATGTATTTCGTATTTTGAGTGTTTGAAGACGTGTCATTGTGTCAAGAGATTTTACTTTGTGTGAAATAAATTATTAAATAAAACATTTTTTGAAAATTTATTCCAATTTTGAATAAACATCATATGATGCAATCAACCATATTCAAACATTAAAAATACAAAATATGTTACGAAACGAATTAACAGGCGAATTGTATGTCACTGGTTATTGTGGAAGTTAAGTTGAGTTTCTTCTTGAGATGACGCCGATTTATTTTATTTTATTAAAAATAAAAATCAATCATTGTTATTTATGTATTGAAACGAAAACATTATTATAATACCGGCTCTAACAATTAAATTCGTCTCCTCAGATTACAATTAACCATGATGTGTAAAACGCTTGGGTGATCAGATCAAACAGTTTCACATGAGTACACACGTGTCCAATCATTAAATAAACAACTCATGATCATGATTAACACCTTTTGAAGCCATACAGCGCGGTCACGAATCAATTAAAATGACATCAAAGAAATTGAAAAGTCGACTTCGACTAATCAGGGTTAATTACTATTATTTTCAAAGCGTGGGGACTGTCAACATACCTCGACTTAACCGAGATTTCGAACTATCAGAGTTCGAGAAATCAAAGGTAAAAATGCATTGGGTTAATGAGAATATTGCCGGGACTTTCAAAATAGTTCGAGTAAACCGAGTATTCGAATAATCCGAGTTCGACACATCGAGGTTCGACTGTATATGATAAAAAAGATCATTGGTAAAGGTACTTAATAGGCTGAAAAAAATTATAGGTTGCAGAATTGGTTTTCGAGATAATAACCCTTCAAAATTTAGCGGGAAAAGGCTCTTAGACTTTTTCATAGGTTCAGCATTAGACTTGTTTTAGAGTAAAAACCCATGAAAAATTACAAGAAATATATAACCTCTTAACGACTACTTAACCCCATTATAAAAAGAAAATAGGGGGTTACTAAGCAAAAAAAAAATATCCATATTTTAATGATAAAATCCACAGGAGTTCGAAAACTGACAAATATCTAAAATATTTACAAGCGATCATCCTTAACAATACATAATCTTAGAGAAAATGATAAAAAAAAAATGCTTCCAGTAACAAGTCATTTACAACTATGATAGAAAAACTTATAAAATGAATATGTCTTTGATTAAAATTGATTAAAACATATAGAACCATAGCAATTGCACCAATAATTAAAATGAAAAAAAAGTATTTGTAGAACACCCTTTTTCTCCTAGAATGAAAGAAGATTTAAATAGAGATCATCCTTTTTCCATGTCATTATATGGCTTCATGTAGTGATCACATCTAGCTTTCTATAACTTTCTGTTTCCTGTTCCTTCCTTGCCAAACAAAGCTGTAGTTTTCTTCCTGCTCTTCTTGTTTGTTGGCCTCTGCTGCTGCCTCATGGTCCCCACCCTACAACAACATTGGAGATATAGGTTGTACAAACTTTACTTAACATTTTACTCCACCTACATTCTGATTCTTTCCAACTGTAATATAACATGTATAAATATTGATATAAGTAATAATTAAGATCAATATTTTTTTCTACATTGTTAATCACCATACTTTAACATACATGTAACATGAACATGACCTTTATTAAAAGACTTTGAGTGTGTGTTGGTGTTTAACGCCCTTTATCGACGCACCTGGGCCATAAAAGACTTTGAAAGAATCAACATAACAGGTAACATATGACAATACCAAATTGAGATGGCAAGGTGACCTGCAAAGGTGGAAAGTACCGGTACATATCAAATGTCAACAGGCTGCTGGCTGTTAATATCTGATGTAGATTTCTAAAATTATCGCTCATATTGTAGGTTTTGTTGGGTACGCATATTCCACATCCCATTATCTTCTAGTGATGAAAATCATCTTTTTAATACTATTGACATAAAAAAATCCAGTATGGTGGTATCTGGATTCGAACCATCTCAATATTGTCATATAATACATACAGAGCTGCTGCAACATATGGACTTGTATTACAGGTAACATAAAGTGTTTTCAGATCACCTTAAAGATTCATGTACTTACAAGTATAGAAGAAACCATATCTTTGAATGCATCAGAATCCTGTGCTGAAAGTGTTTTGATAGGTTCCCCATTTTTATCATAGTAACCTGCAGTTATTATCTTGACTTGAACAGATCCACCTAAAATAAAGGCTCAGATACACTAATCATACTTTTGGGTTTAAATGCTATACCAAAATCTTTGACTATTCAAACCCCTTTAATTTTCATATTCAACATAATATGAAATGTATGTCAAACAATGAAAAATGATGTCACCTTACAAAAATCTATCATCAAATAGTTGATAAAAGAAACTAACTGAAACAAGAAAATTTCCAAAATGACATAATGCAAATTTTTTTTCAACACTCACTGAACCATAAAACTATGTGGTGGGAACAATTTCATGATCATTGTTTTTGTTTGTTTAAATCTTAGTGCAAATAAATTGTGTATGAAATGTCATGCTGATAGCCAACTTTCTTCATGGGAAAGTTACTAAAACTTGAAAGTTAAATTGACCTAGTGGGACAGGTTGACAAATGAATGGACAAACAGACTTGAACACTATATACTTCTTTTGTAGACACTGAATAAAATATACATACCTCCTAAATCTAAACCTGCTTTTTCTAATTCATCTTTCAGCTGGGATTCTACAGTTTCTATATCAGACCCTTCTTTAGTTCCTTCAGATTTCTGTAAATCTTTCCTATTTACCCTCGTCACACGAACTTTTACTCTGTCATCAGTATCCTTGTCTGGACCTGGCAAAAACAATGCATTCTTTAAAGTCGTCATATCATATTCCTTTTGTAGAAATACCATCTCTTTATCACAATTACTTTACAAAATAAGGGGTGTAAAAGCAACAAGTCTGTTTTGCCTGATAATTTTTACTGATATTTTTATTTGTAAAGTTCAGTCAATAATGTACCCATGAGCAAAGTTTGATGAAAATCAAAGTTTTAGTTTCCAAAAACAAATACCGGTATTTACAAAAGGTTTATCTCAATGTAACAGAGAAACAGTTGCAAAGATCTAACTTTTTTTTCTGCAATTTAGTTTCACTAAAAAGGTTCTATCAACAGTTGATACAATATGATTTTAGATGTTTTCAGAAGTTCCAGTCTTCCTTGATATTGGTTAAAAAATCCAATAAAACTGAGTGAATAATTTTCAAAATAAAGTCCAGTTTGCAGATTTAAAATATTACAGCAAAAAAAATTTCTAAAATTTCTAGGCTGATTTAAAATGAGACTAAGCAATTTGAGTGAATTGTTTACCTTGAGGCTTTTCAGGTAAATCTTCAGTATTCTCTGAAGCAGCTGTAAATTCTTCTGTTGCTTCTTCTATATGTCTATCAACTCTGTCTAATTCTGAAGAAAGAACCCAAAAAACTTGAGTTAATCATCTGCAACTTAGTGTAATCAATACTATCAAATTCTAAAGAAAATCTTACAAAGTAAAAAATGGCCAGATTTCATTTAACAAGAAGGAAATGAACGACAGGCCTGAAATTGACTCCCATAGCGATGCTGCTTACCAAATATCAAGAGGCTGTGATTAGTGGTTGCCAAGAAAACTGTTACATAAATGATCTCCCCTTCCAACCTGCCAACTGACTTTTACCATTTTATAACCCTGATTTTTCACTCTGTGAAATCCAACAAAAAATTGGTCAAAAGCAGAAATGGATGGATTTGGTTTAAAACTTGTAGTAGATGACCAAGAGACCTCCAAAATGAATTCCACAATATGGATTGATGCTGCATACCAAATATCAATACTAAGCAACTTGAAGCTTAGCTTGGTTTCTACAATCAACATTAGTATAGGTGACTCTCCTTATCAGTGCAAGATGGATTCACATGAACACATCTGACACCAAAGAGGCAAAAAAAAATATAAAACAATAAACATTAAATATTAAATTAAAAATCGAATAACAAAAATGTCTTTTTAAAAAGAAAAATTTTAAAATATGTCCTATTGATTTCTAGAGTTAAATGAGTGAGTGAGTGAGTGAGTTGGTGTTTAACGCCCGTGCAACGCTATATAGGTTATTTACAGGCGATGAACATGAAAAGGATGATAAAATGAACATGAAATGATTATGATAAATGAAATGTGGGGGTGGGGTGGGACACAAAGGAACTGTAAATTTTGAAGAACCACAGGAAAAGGGGAGAAGTGGGTAGGGGCGGAAAATTTAGCCTATGTGGTGCACTACTTGGCGGTCCACAAAGGGGTCTTTTACGTGCATGAAGCGTGGCATTCTTCAAACACGTTGGCCCACTATGATTGGCGGTCAGGGTTTCCGTATTATAGACCTGACAACCCCCGCGGACGAGGGCCACCCTATTCAGCCATCTAGGGAACACACTTGGTCGCTCTGTGGGCTGAGCACTGACCCAACGTCAGATCCCAAGACCCTTAGTCGCCTCTTACAACAAGCTAGGCTCTGCTGTGGGCCTATTTGCCACCCGGGCCCCACACGGGACTAGAGTTAAATGATCCTGAGGTTTAGTGTCACAAATCATGCTACTTTCGCACATTGTGAGCCTGTACCAAGTACAAATTGTTGCGATAGATATAAGTGATGCTGTTTGAAGTCTTTAAAATGTGTGGATTTTGCAAGCTTGATTATGTATGTTATGATCCTCTTCCATGTTGCTGTTATTAGATACAAATACCTTCTTGTGTGCTGTCTAATCTTTTCAGAAGTTTATCTAAAGTTTGAGTTAAATGTTGGTAAGATTTTTTCTTATCCTCTAAATCAACACCAACTTCATCTTCTGCCTAATAAAAAGAAAGAGAAAGTAATAATACAAATGTACTTAAGGCAATAATAATAATAAAATCATAAATGCATTATGCGAGAGATTTTCTTCTATACAAAAATTTATTAAAGTGTTCAACATTAAGGAATGCTAACAGAAAATGTACACTGTCATGAAAATGCGATTATGAAGAACAAAGTTTTAGTAAAAAATTTTAAGAAAAAACTCAAAACAAGAGGAACTAGAACTATGTTGGTAAATGCAATGTAAACAACTTTAATTCCTTTAATGCAATAACTCTACAATATTTTAAGAGGAAATTATCATGGTCTGCATTTTTGAAAATGCCTATTAGTCAAAAATAAAAGTCATGATAAATTGTAAAAAAAACAAAAAAAACAGTCTTTTTGATGCTTTATATCCAATTCTGGTGTACAATGCTGAATAGTTACTGTTCATTCAGTATACATGTAGCATGTAGTTTTGGCAGAAGCAAAATTTAACAATTCTAAATGAAATGAAAAGAAGGATATTAATTTTGTATGTGTCATGTAAAGTTAATGAAATCCCTGTGAGTTTTTTATTTTGGTGCTATCACAGATATTATAAATATAGGGAAAATTAAAACCTCTAAAAATATCCTGCTTTATATGATATTTCTCTACTTTGAAATGCAGATTACAGACCTACCTCTTCAATGATATTGTCAAGTTCTTCTTGAACAGCATCTTTGACCTGAGACTGCAAGTTCGTTAGACTTTCCTTGTTGTGTTGTAATTTGGATTTCAAGTCTGAAAATTTGGGATCATCAAATCCTAAATAAGAAAATATTCAAGACATTATTAAATGCTTTGGTATGCATTTATTAAGTAGATATCTGTAATTTTTATCTGATTTCCAACCTCTGAACTAGTTGTGAAAAAATAAAAAACTAGAAAATGTGTCTATGAGCCACAGGATGGCCCTCCCGTTCTTGAAATATCATTGACCCTCAATTTGTATTACCTGGGATATGGACCTTTACCAAAAAATTGATCAAAAGTGTTCATGTGTAAAATATAGGTCGCTGTGACCTTATTTCTGGTCGGTGGTGCCATGTTACCAAGACTCATCGAGCAGTGAAATATTATTGACCCCTAACATGTAGTATTCAAGATATGGACGTTATACCAAGAACTTAACCAAAGTCATTCATGTGTAAAATATACGTCACAGTGACCTCATTTCTAGTGGATGGTGTCACCTTACCCAAGACACATCTAGTGGTGAAATATCATTGTTCCCGAACATCTAGTATCCAAGTTATGGACCTTAACCAAGAACTTAACCGTAGTCGTTCATGCATAAAATATAGATCACAGTGACCTAATTTTTATTGGGTGGTGTCATGTTACCCAAGATACATCTAGTGGTGAAATACCATTGACCATTAACATGTAGTATCTGAGATATGTACCTTTACCAAGAACTTAACCAAAGTCATTCCTGCGTAAAATATAGGTCACAGTGACATACTTTCTAGTGGGTGGTGTTACCTTACCTAAGACACATCTAGTAGTGAAATATCATTGACCCCCAACATCTAGTATCCAAGTTATGGACCTTAACCAAGAACTTAACCGAAGTCACTCATGCATAAAATATAGGTCACAGTGACCTAATTTCTAGTGGGTGGTGTAGCCCTACCCAAGACCCATCTGGTGGTGAAATATCATTGACCCCCAACATCTAGTATCCGAGTAATGGACCTTAACCAAGAACTTAACCAAAGTCATTCATGCGTAAAATATAGGTCACAGTGACCTAATTTCTAGTTGGTGGTGTCACCTTACCTAAGACACATCTAGTAATGAAATATCATTGACACCCAACATCTAGTATCCAAGTTATGGACCTTAACCAAGAACTTAACCGAAGTCGTTCATGCATAAAATATAGGTCACAGTGACCTAATTTCTAGTGGGTGGTGTAGCCCTACCCAAGACCCATCTGGTGGTGAAATATCATTGACCCCCAACATCTAGTATCCGAGTAATGGACCTTAACCAAGAACTTAACCAAAGTGTTACGGACGGACGTACGGACGTACGGACGTACGGGACGTACGGACGTACGGACGGACGGACAAGGGTAAAACTATATGTCCGATCCACATACGTGGTCGGGCCATAATAAATCCTCTAGAGAATTCTAATTAATTGCAATTGTATGCAA
Source organism: Arcuatula senhousia (assembly GCA_963971305.1). NCBI lineage: Eukaryota > Metazoa > Mollusca > Bivalvia > Mytilida > Mytilidae > Arcuatula > Arcuatula senhousia. The sequence goes on along the minus strand of OZ020311.1, from coordinate 32,464,845 downwards.
ATGGATGGTCAACCTTTTGAAATTGTTTACCTTTAAACATGAGAGAAAAAAGGCTTCTACAACATAATTCCATAATTATGGGTTTTAACATCTCAGGGAAATAAATTTGATATTTTAATAGCTCAACAAGACTTGCAATCAAAATAATCAAATTTATTTCCCTTGATGTTAGAAATTTCATAAATAACTTGAGCGTGATGTAGAAGCTATATATAAGTTTTCAATTGTGAAAGAAGAACAAATAAAAGTTCACAACAATTTTTGTAAAGTCTTAAAAAGAAAACATTGATAAAATCAGTGGAAAAACTTAAAACTTGGTCCTCCAATTCACCATAGAAGACTCTGATAGCATAAAACCCTCTTGGATATGCAGACTTTTCAGTTATTACTCTTATTTTATTTACAAAATTGGATAAAACCTTAGTTTTTCAGTCTTTGAGGTAAGATTTAAATGAATAAATCTGAAATAATTGACTTGTGACTAACGTGGCAAATAAAATAACACAATAGAAAAACAAGAGTTAACACTAAAGTATGTCTCGCCTGCCGGCACCATCAGAAATAATTATTCTTTCTTACTTCCACTATATTTTGAATTTACATGGATTTTCAGTTTCTGAGATCAAAAGATGTTTATAGAACTTAAACATTGCAAATATATGCAATAAAAATAATCAAAGTCACTCAACCGGAAAATCAAGGTCAAGGTCAAAAGATGGGGACGCAACTGTGCTAAGCTACTTCTGGGGCATATGTATACCAAGTTTCATCAACCTAGGACCTATAGTTCTTGAGATATGGAGGTGCTCGCAAAAATTTTCCATTGCTATTATATGTATTGAAAATTGTCAAAGTCACTCAACCGAAAAATCAAGGTCAAGGTCAAAAGATGGGGATGCAGCTGTGGTAAGCTACTACTGAGGCATATGCATACCAAGTTTCATCAACCTAGGACCTACAGTTCTTGAGATATGGAGGTGCTCGCAAAACTTTTCCATTGCTATTATATGTATTGAAAATTGTCAAAGTCACTCAATTGGAAAATCAAGGTCAAGGTCAAAAGATGGGGATGCAACTGTGCTAAGCTACTACTGGGGCATATGCATACCAAGTTTCATCAACCCAGGACCTATAGTTCTTGAGATATGGAGGTGCTCATAAAACTTTTCCAAAAAGTTAACGCCGCCGTCGCCGCCGGTAAAGTAACACCTATGTCCCGCTCTGCTTCGCAGGCGAGACAAAAAACAAAAAAACTTTCAGCCTTGTAGGACTTAAAATGCCGGTTAATATACATGTAAATAAAGAATACAACCTATGACCAAAAAAAATAAAGAAATTATCTTCTCATACCTTATAAGCATAGTGAGAAATGTAAGGTATACAGAGCATATTTTTCAGGTATATCCACTATTTGACAGTGATGTACATGCATAATTGTATCAGGACTACATGCATTATCCCACTATTGTAAAATCCTACAATTTTGCTGGCAAATGGTAAATTCCTATGTTTTTTCGTCAGAATATACATGCATTGTATTCAATGGATTAACCTGTATACAATTTGAAGTTTAAAATGTGTTGGCTAGGTCTTCAACCAAATAAACTTTGCTTCATTTCATTCCTATCACACATCTTTTCAGGATAAAATCGTCCAAACCTTTATCAAATTGTTTAAAGAAATTTTCCTCTTCATCTTCATCATCAAATATATTATCATCTACATTTTCGTCTGTCACTGATGAAGTTTTGTCAGCCACAGATCCAGTATCTTCTGTTTCATCTATGTCCTCTAAAGCATCTTTTACTATTGACTTAGATTTATCTCTTGGTTTACTCCTAAAAGAATGGAAGAAACAATAAATCAAAATGTCCTGAACATCATCAAGTTGCATCTGGTATAATATCATAATTACATTTTTTCATAGTAATCCAATTTTTTGTTTTGATTTTTATCAACAGGGTACAATAAAATAATCATTATGTATCTAAATGCTACACAAGCTTTAATGCATTTTTTTTGTAATATACAGATTGTATTGCAGATAACAGAAACTAGATTAAAGATAAAAACAGCTGAATTTGGTTAAACAGGAAGTAGATGAGAGAAAGACATGATATCTAATATGAAATATGGGATATTATAACCTGGATTTTTGTTATTCCTGCCAGAAAGATTAATGTAAAAAATTCTAAATGACAAGTTTTACTCGACATATTCATGTCAAAAGATACTGGGTACATCGCTTGCAAAAGCTGTAGCAGGCGATGTAATTGTTCACAGCTATAGTGTAATAAAGTGATATAGTATTGTAAAAAAAAAAAAAAAGTTTACTTCTTTGTTTCTCTAATTTAAGGGGTGGACTGGTAGATCTGCTTTCTAAGTTGATAATGAAAGTAAAAGGCAACAAATCTTACTTTTTAAAAACCAAAGTTTCTTTCTCCTGTGTTGAGGTTTCATCTGAGGTTCCCTCCTCTTTCTCGTCCTCATCCTCCTCTTCCAAAAGGCTTTCTACCTCAGAGTCGTCCTCTATATTTGTATCCTTGGCTGAATCTTTTGCCTTCGATCCAGGATCTTTTAATTTTGAGGTGTCCAGATTTTTAAGATCTTTAAAGACCTTTTCTAAATCTTCCATACTGTTGATAACCTGTACCTTTACTTTTAGTTCTGCATCTGCAAGAACACGAGGCTGATTTTCAAATATTTTAATTTGAGAAAATTGATCTGCACATTATACATAAAACCATTAATATTACAATGTACAAACCTTATTATGTACTATGTGAGCATTAATTTTCATGGATAGGAAATAAATTATATAATTGTGGATTCATGAGTTTTGTGTTAAAAATTCATCATATATTAAAACCAATTTGAATGTAAAATTTCTTTTTGTTGGATAATATTTTTTTTTGCCAGACCATAAAATATGAGTCGATGACAGAAATGGCAGACTTAATAGAAGACAGATCCTAGTATGAGACCTCATGATAATGCTGCAGATATTGTGATAAAGTAGCTGCTGAAAAAAACTGTGTACATAATATTTTCCTGAAATCCTGAAATCTGGCCAAAAATAATTCATTCACAGTATGCACCATTGTATTACCTTTCAGAGCATTACTTAAGGAACTAGTCTTTCCTCCATATTGGTCCATGTAAGTAATTGAGCCATCTTCATTGATGATTTTAAATCCTGTATCATCTTTTAAGGTTGGGTCAGCATAATCTACAAACACAGACAAGCAAGAAAATTTATTTTTACATACACATTTTCTGTGTAAGGGATGTATCAGATTTAAATGTAGAGGCACTTATTTTGCTACCCCAGGGGCTGCTCTGGCCTCAAAATTTTTGTCGCCAGAAAAATCGCCAGATTTGAAATTAAGTCACCAGTTTTTATAAAGTGTAGCCAGTACTGTTTACATTGAGGGGTCATGCTTGTGTAATGTATGTTTAGATGTATATGTTATAAATATTGTTTTCAGTCTTTTTTTCAGGTGCATGTTGAAGGATGGTTTATTCTCATTGAAAGACTTTTTAGATAATAAATGATGAAGGTGGAGCCTTTCTTGTTCGATATCTTTTTGAAATAAAACATACCATGATTTATTTAATTATTTATCATGTTCATTGCCATATACATATTAAATACTTAACAATACAAAACAATACACACAAAAAAAAACAGCACCATATGAATGCATACTCAACCTAGAGAATAAAGATCACTGAAAGCACTAAATGAGCACTATGAAAAAAAGTATTATTTAGGAAAGCAAAGATAAAATTTTGTAGAATCCATCACATTTTCATGACTAGCAGAGATTGCAAAAGATCAATGTTTGACAGACTTTGGACACATTATAAAGATTCATCAATCATGGCTCATGTGGTTTCTATTGAATCCTGTACATTATTAGAATGTTTTAATAAAAATTATCATGATTTTCTCAAATAAAAACTTCTTATTCCAGTATTGTTATGTGTTTGTTTATTTATTTCATTTTGAAAAAAAAACAGCTGATGGTAATAGTTTGGTAAAAATATTTCTGTTCCTAAAAACAACTTCTTTTCAGTTTCTTTTTTTGGATAAGAATAATAAAATTAGTTTTATTTTGATTTATTTATCTTCCCTTTCTTTGTTTGCTTTCTGAAATCATTATTGTGTATATCCCTCAGTAACCTCATTTAAATTGTTCTAAAAATAGAATGGTTTGTTTACATGTGTACTTTCTTTCTTGTGATTATTTGAGGAACTTAATAAGGTACAGATTACTATTCTTTCATTGTTTTGTGAATAAAAACTCATCCCAAGCTGGAGATAATTTTGATTTACCGGCAATTATTTGTTTTGAAACCTTGGCTGACATGAGGCCATATGTGTGCAATCAACACACGATACTTTGTCAAATTGGCTTGGACAATTAAAGTCATTCAGGCGTACATAAGAAATTTGTTCCTGATCACTGTTTTGACACCTTTATTGCATTATCAAAAGGTGTGAGCCTAATTTCTAATTAGTCGTTAATCCTTTTCTTCAACCTGCTGTGATCTACCGTTTACCGATTCAATTATCTACCTGCTCATCCGTGGCGACGCGTGGTCACACACTATAACTTTAATACCTGTTGAGATATTGATCAATACTGGCGATGTGTATTCAATTTCCGGTCGAAAATGTTAAAACTTACTTAGGCGCCAGAAAAATCGCCAGCAGCCGTTTTTTGTCGCCAGCAAGAAAAAAATATCGCAATTTGCGACATTGGCGAAGCCCAGCGCGATCCCTGCTACCCAACCACCAATTTAATTTGATACATTTATTTCCTTTTTACAGGGTTCCCACTTTTTTCATGACTAAAATTTCAGGGGTTTTCCAGGACTTTTCAAGGGTATTTTAGTCATTTTCAAGGATGAAAATAGTCATCAAAATGATAGCTACTGATATTTTTTGTACCATTTTTCCCAAAACAGCCGACAAAGTGTCATAATATAAAATTCAAGGGTTTTTCAAGGATATGTTATGATTTTTTTAAATTCAAAGACTTTTCCAGGTCCTTGAAATTAAAAATGAAATTCAAGGGTTTTTCCAGTTTTCAAGGATGCGCGGGAACCCTGTTATTACTTCTTATGCAATAATCTTCTTTAAAACCCATCACTCATAATCGATTAATAAATGTTTGCCCCCACGCCTTTTCCTGTTTAAATCTGGAATAGCCTTAAGAAGCATGGTTCACTATATTTGTCATCTGAATGCACACTTATAAAATTTTCGTTACTAGTAATACCTTGATGAGTTGGATTAAAAGGTTTCAAAAGTGTGCTCTATATCAAATTTTTAGAAATAATAAATTCAGTATATTTTTACACTAGTTCTTACTTTTTCATGTGTTTATTCAAACTTTGGGCAACAAACATTAAAAAAAAAATATTTGTTCGCAAAAAAGTCAAATATTTCAGATCTGAAGTATAAGTAGTTTGAAAAGAAAATGTCACAAAATGTACAAAACACAAAAAAAAATACAGATATTGGATAGCAAAAATAAGGTGGTCATGAGATCAAATGTTCCAAGTCCTAAAACTACATAACAACATAGGAAATCTATCACTAAACCTTTGTTTAACAGAAACAGAGTTGCGAAGATTTTTTTACTGAGAACCAGTTTATAAATTAATTTGCTTAGACTGTAAATACATGTATATTCATTTCAGTTACATGTATTGTGTGAATCAAGGATCTAGAATGTTTCCTTACAACTTTTTTTTTAAATAATTTTTTTCTTGTCTTATAGTTAGTGCATGTCAGTCTATATTCAATTTTAACAAAGTTTTTAAAGAAATGATAAAAAGGACTCTATGAGAAATTAGAATACATGTATATCAGTATGATCTAGTAATAAATTGAAGTGCTATTCAGAAAAATGTACTGAAGGGAGGGAGTTTGTGGGCACTATTTTCAGACTTAATCACCCATAAAATTATTTTGAATGTTTAGACAGACTTACATGCATAGTTGCCCTACAGATTACTTTGTATCAATCATAAATATTAACAAGGAATACTGTGAAAAGTAAATTATCTCCCCTGAATGAATTTCAAAATCAATGAAATATCTTCATGCGCATCTACATATGATATACTTTCTTAATGACAAGTTTCATAAAAATCTATGAAGTGGTTTGAAGGGAGATATGCCCTCAGATAATAAGAATCCTGTTCAACCCTCCATTTATCTTTATTTGAATAATTGAACCATACTAAATTTTTCTGTTTAAAACCAAAATAAATGTCACAATTATACACACGAAAGCTTACAAAAGTAACAACAATGAGATCATGTGAAAAAGAACTTTACCAACTTCCAACATGACTTCTATAAAACATAACACATTCTAAGATCATTTGTGAAATTGAAACTAAAAATATATAAAATTCTTTAAAGACATATTGTGTATGAAAATCATATTTTTCAAATCCTAATTTTATGGTGTCATTCGGACTGAAATAAAGTAATAGTAAAATTAAAATACAAATTTATTACCAAATTTGCATTAAAATTGGCTTATTGCACTCTATATTATTATTATATTTATAGTAATTTGAATAGGGTGATACGGTGAAAAATTAAACAATTTCAATGTGAACTATCTAAATTATTTTCATTCTTTAAATACGAGCCATTATTCTCATATTCTTTGTTATGCAGCCCTTATACTTTTATTGTCATGTAGTTTTATTTGCAAGGTAAAAAGTTGAGATACAGATTATTGACTGTATGTATGAACCAGTAAAGTATATAAACAATAATAAATACAGTGCATATGCTTAAGGTGGGATTGAAGCTCATAAATAAAAGATTTTTGTAAAGCTTAACAAAAAGTAATAATGACAATTGTTTTATCTATTTTTAGATTATTAGGATACACCAATTATATTTTTATTGTTCAAATGTTTTAAAACGGACAAAACAAATATTCTGTTGACAATTTTTTTGTACAAAAATTCTATTTTTCATAGACAATATGCTTAAATACTATGAATCATTTGTGTGTATCAATTTCATGAGGTGGGAGAAAATTAACATATTAACTTTGTTGATTCTTGATTTTTATCTGAGTCCTAACAAATCATCTCAGTGATCTTTAATTCCAATCAAAATGTTACAAACTATCATGAAAGGTGTTTTACCCATTAGGCTTATTTAAATCAGATACACTCTAGTACATCAACTCTAATCTTATATTAAAGATTTAGATAAAACTACCTAATTTTCCTTCTTCTTTTAATTTCTTCCTTTCCTCTTCTAGAAGTCTTGTCTTTTCTTCTTCCTCTAAAATATTTTTCAAGAAAAATCCGGGAGACAGATTTATATAAGGCGTCAAGTCTTGCTTCTGAATCCCGTGATTAATTTGTTGTATTATTGTCACATTGTCTCATATTCAATATTTGTAAAATTCGCAAATTAATTAATAAATATGTTTACACCAAGAAATATACATGTAGCAGTTTACTTCTGGTAAAAATATTGAAACCAAATTCCATTGCAATGCACACAATCTTACAATCTTGAAACAAAATACCTTCAAATTAGAATTGCATATACAATACTGAATAATTCAGGAAGAGTCCATTAAGGAAAAGATTTTTTCAAAAATCTTTTGATGGATTTTATGAAATTTTAATATATAAGTTCATAACAAGTATTTAATCACTGCGTAAAATTTCAAATATGTATCACTAATAGTTTTGCAGCTTTAATGTCTGTGATCACCTCACAAAAAATTGTGGAATGTCCTATTGACAAATTGGCAAAATGAAACTTAATTTCTGTAATTTGGGGCCCTAATAATATTATAATCATTTATTCTCATGCAAACCTTCTACCATACGTTGATATTCATCATACTGGTCTTGGTCCAGGACTGGGTTACATGTTATAGGTACAGCCTGAGTTTGTTTGACTGGTTTAAGGTATGGATGATGACAAATCTTATTGGTATGGACAGTCATTACATAAGAACAAGTCTCTGGTTCATCTATCCTTCCTATATGATCTCCTGTACCTTCATCACATATAAACTGAAACAAACAGGAATAAAGGTTATTAACAAAATTACCGGAGGATCAATCTCAATATCCAAAAGAAAAGACACAAAAACATGGACGACACACCAGAAGAATTATAGATTGCAATGGTCCTGACTTGGCACAGGCAATATTTCAAATGTAATGGTGGCTTAAACCACCTTTTATGACAAGGCAATCCTCTCTCTTCCATTGCGATCTTATTCTTAGGATCCAGTAGTAACACAAAACACAACATGGTTGTGAAGACATAAATACATTCAACATAATTTTGAATTTTTCCACCAGTGGCTGATAACGAAGTAAGATTTTTTTAGGGGACCATTTAGAAGATTAAAGTGAAGCAAGAGAATTTTAAACATATCACTTAAGCCATTGCAAATTTTTGATAGCAATGATCTAGAGAAATTATCAGGAAATATTAACAAGACCACGTTTGTTGATCTCAATCCCATCTTATCAAAATTAATTTGAAATGTACAGGTACACATGCATACATATATTTCAAAGATACATTTTTTGTAAAACATTTACAACTAACAAGGACAAGCAGAACTGATTATCAAATGTAAGGAACTGTCTTTTATGAGGAAGGTATACTTGAACATAGACATATACTGTTAAATACATCATATAATAAAGACGGCTTTTGATTGGTTGTTTACTAGAGTATTTTCAAAAGAAGCCTAAGAGAATTACATCGTTTTGCTGTCACCCGGGTAGATGCTTACAAATTTGCCTGTTTTTTACCCTCACATGTGGGATATTGCCCAAAAAATTGTTTTTGTTTTAACCTCATGTGCCAAATTTTTCGCAGAACTTTTTCTAACGTTTGGAAAGATTCTATCTTTAGAACAGTAAAAACAAAAACAAAGGTGTTGGAAACATCTTTTTTATAAAAAAAAATATATAATGCTATCAGTATGGATGTATGGTGGCCTAATACAAATCTACAAGATATTAGATGTAATCAAACAAATATATCATGCTTTGCAGAGTAATTGCAAAACATACCAGTCTTGAGATGAAATTTCCCTTGCCCTTCGGGCTCTTGACTGGTATTTTCTACAAATACACCACAAAGCATGATACATGTATATCTGGGTTTGTTTTTTTTTTGCTTTGGTACATGTAAAGTTATTGATTGACATTACTCTGAAAGTTCTACAATTTCTTTTCTATTTTTCTTACTCTGACTTCTGTCTTTCTCTTAGTTCCAGTCAGGTCACATTTACTTCCATTGACATAGGACTGACTGTGGTATCTGTTCAACTTATCATTGGACTAAAAAGAGAATTCATTATTAGGTTACGTTGTGTATATAAATTCTCATAAAATACATACTTTTCAACTGCCTGTTTTTGTAACTTTTAATATCAGATACATGTAATATTCATATTCAGCTGACAATTTTCATACCGATAGTTTTTTTTTAATCAATATTATGTAGTACCTGTACAAATACAATACAAATTACAATCATAAAATTTTTACCTTGCTGGTTGTAAAATAGTGTTGTGTTATTTTATTGACCGGATTGGTCACGGGTGAATTATTTCGAGCTTCTTCGTTTAAATCTTACCTAAACATGCTAAAAGACTGAGACATTTTAAGCTCCGCCCAACCTTGTGAATAAAATAGAGTAATATTTCTGCTATCACTTCCTTGAATATCTTCTTGATTTGTTTACATGGTGTATGATTAATTTTAGTCTTTTAAATTTGAATATTTATTTATTTTATTTTGATATCTTTTTGCTTCCAAGCTAAGAAACAGTTACTATTAACAGACAAAAATGACTTTAATGTTAAAATATCCAAAGAGAGAACTACTTAACCAGACAAAAAAACTTTCAAAATGGGAACAAACCTCTTCATCTCCTGGCAACTTTTTCTCCCAATCAAAATATCCCAAGTATATAATTTCTCCTGATATCTTACCATCTGAAAACACAATAAGTCATGAAAATGTTTCAATAAGACAAAATTGGCAATCTTACATTGTACTTTGTGATTTAATAGACCTTTTTCTTGATGTAGAAATTGTCATGTACGACATGTTCTTATCTTTTGATAAAGATTGAGGACCTTTTTTTTCACTGTAAAAACTTCAAAGTTGGCAAAGACAACTAGCATGCCATATCTTTGGCAGGAAACTCACAAATATGATTGAGCACAATGTGATGAACAGGGGCAAACCAGAAATTAAAAAGGGGTTCACTTATACCCATTGAAGATGAAAAGGAGGGGGGTTTCAACCTTCTGGATCCCCCACTGATGAAAATTACATTTTTCCCATTGTGTTTGGATAATAGTACTCTCAAAATATATGTTAAGGATGTTCGCTACTATTATTGAAAATAAATAGGTTTCAAATTTGATGCCTTAAATTAAAAGATAATAGTAAAAGGTATAAAATAAGCAAAAAAATTTGATAGGTTCGTGACCTTGTTTGCAAGATAATTGATGTTAAAGTTTTGGCGGGAAAAGGTTTTCTCTGACCTTTTCATAGGTTTAGCATTAGCACTATTTAGCTGTTAAAACCCATGACAGAATAAATAGGATTTGATAAAACTTTGTCTATAACCTCTTTATGACATATTTAAGACATTAATAACAAGAAAATAGGGGGTTCGTGGGCAAAAATTTTAACCCTATTTTGATGGTAAAATCCAGAGGATTCCGAAAAAATGACAGAAATACCAAAACAAGACCAGCAAGCATCCTTAATAACTATTAAGAAGTTAAAAAACAAATAAAGGGATCAAATGTCACTAAATTTATTAAAGCATTCTGCAATACAATAATTCAATATAATTGGACCAAATTTACTATTTTTCAGATGAATAGCCTACTCAGTCTCATATACACATGTATACCTTCAACATGAAACTGTCTGATAAATTTGCCAAAACAGAACTCATAACTCCACCAGTCCTTTGCCTAAATAAAGAAAAAAAAACATAATATTGATGTTTCAAACTAGAGGCTCCCAGATCGCTCACCTGATCTCTTATGCTATAGCTTCTTACCTGGTGTACAACATGGTAAGTAACATTAAAGAAACTAGATAGAATAGAAAACACTCTAAAGATCAAGTACACAAAGTTACAAAGCTTAAAAAAAATGAAACAATTAAAATTGATAGAAAGTAAAATAGAGATACATTTGTGCAGGTACTCTTAAACTGTAGGTCTGACAATAACATGAATAAATATCATTTTTGAAGATCTCAATGAACTTAGCAATTTTAACTCTTTCTGCAGTGCTGGAGGAAATGTTACCATTGCAGAGTTTTTAAGGTCATTGAGATCTACAAACATGATGTCAGGGTCAAAATTGTCAGATCAACTGTTTAAGAGTTATCACCCTTTTACCTTTTTTGGTTTTTTTTCCAACTGATTTTTAAGGATATTTTCTTTTTCTTTTTAAGAAAAGTTAACGGTTGGACGACAGATGAATGATGCTTAGAGATGACAAAAGCTCACATGACCCTTCTGGTCAGGTGAGCTAGAACCTGAGATAAAGCATTGATGTTTCTCTCAGCCTCAGGGTACCATTAATCATTACTTTATTAAGTTATTTGCTCTAAAATTTCAAACACACCTAAAAACAGTTTCAAAATATATGCATTTGTTATATTTAAGGTACAAATACCATCTAGCAATATGTTACAACTGGACTGGTCTTTTTATATTTTGTGCTGTTCAGGGCTTCCAACTTTTTTGAGAAATTTTGAAATCTGTTTTTTTATTTTTTTTTTTATTTCAATGATTTGTCATGTAATAGTGGGAAATTTTTGCAAGGTTCTAATTTTCACGACCATTACTCTACCGCAAAATTTAGAACCCGATTAAAATAGAATAAACTTTAATTTGTATTGAGATTATCATTAAATCGCGAAAATAAATGTTCGCGTTTATAACATCTTAGTCATTTGCTATAAAATCGAAAAATTTGCATGCAGCGAAAATCACCCGCTATATGGTATTCATTGTAAAATAGAGAAAAAAAATCGGGAAACCCTGTGAAAATCTGAGAAGTTGGCAGCCCTGGCTGTTTTCTATCTACTTCTGTTTTTAAACATTACTATTTTCTCAGACCTGTAAACATGTATGTTCATGCATGTTTCATGTGTTTATTGTTGTTTTTTTTACAAAATGATGTTTGTTATTTTATTAGTCATAGCTATAGTCATGGTTTTTCTTGTGTGTTTCTTATGTGGTTCTTGATTTTTTTCACTTACATGCAATGATTCAAATTTTTATACAGAGAATTTCTTCACTATTTTAAACTTAGCAATCTATAATGTACATGTATGTCTTTTATATCAATAAACTTTGTTTACCTTGAGCAGGCATGGTCCTGTTTCAAGAGGTTTCAGTAACTCTGGTATTCCAGTCTCCAAAGCTTCTTTTTCTTTTTCTTCTGTCTTTTTCTCTGTTTCAACTTGGTCGGGAAAGTAACATTGGTACCTCTGACCAAATTTTGAAGTTAAATGGATATGATTGACAGGTATCTCTCCCTGAAATGGTAGAATTATGTTGTAAAATAAAGATTTATTTCCTACAAAAAGCTCAGTGGTTTTCATAATTCAGGTCTGATCGGATTCAGTACTAGTGGTATTCCAGACCAAATGATTGACATATTTAATTGTTATTTTTTTCCACTTTTGCTGTTCAATTTTATGCTAATCTTAGATAGACTATAATGAGATTGTCAGTTATCGCTTAAATAGTCAATTTACTATCTATTTTGAGACAGCTGGTATATTTTGCTTTACATGTATTATCAATGACAAATTGATGAACATGCACAATCAAGCAGAAATAGTGAAATGATGTGGTGAAATCCCAACAAAAGGCTCCCAGGAGCCTGAATCGCTCACCTGGTCTTGATGTCTACTCCATAAAGACTTTTGTAGAGCTAAATGAGCTTTTTGTAGAGCTAAATGAGCTGAATATTTAAGAAAGCAACAGTTTTACTCTATCTACTATAGTTTACATTCTGTAGGCCCAAAACATGAAAAAACGTTACTTTAGGGCCCATAACCCCTATAAGGGGTCATCTGAAAACTTCAACCCTATGAGGACTTTTGTAGAGCTAAATGAGCTGAATGTTTAAGCAATCAACAGCTTTTCTCTATCTATTATAGTTTTCATTCAATACGCCAAAAACATGAAAAAACGCTATTTTTCACATTTAAGGGTCCGCAACTCCTATAAGTGGTGGTCTGACAACTTCTACTCAATGGTGACTTTTGATGCTGAAGCAGCAGCGTGCCATCAGATTTCATCTATCTCTTAAACTTTTTGATTTACAAGCCAAAAACAGTAGTCTGACCCCCCTGGTCTATTTTTAGAAATGGCAGCCATATTGTTTTGACGGTGGTCACCATTTGTGCAATCTTGGTAGACAGTAGAGGACATCCCATTGATGAAGTGTGCAAAGTTTCAAAGCAATCCATTTAATCGTTTGGAGAAGAAGATTTTCAAAGAAAAGTTAACACGACGGGGGACGCGACAATGACTGATGCCAAGTGATGGCAATAGCTCACATGAGTCTTCAGCCCAGGTGAGCCAAAAATTGAGAAGGATTTCTGGACTAAAGGAAAAAAGTTCCAAGAAAATTCCTGTTTGACATTGTTTTATTGAACAGACAAGTCAAATTCTTGAAGTCTATGTCTGCCTTTCATTCAGGTGTTTGTCTTTGTTGTAACAATAGGATTTCTTATTGCTACTGTTTTGCTGAAATCATATCTTGAGCCTTTTTGTTTTTGCCAAGATGTGATCTAGGGACAGCCTGTCTGACTCTTGAGTCACATGTATAACTGGACAGTTTAAATACATGCATTGTAGTAAGTTATATACGAGCCAAGTAAGCCATATTGCAGGAGACCTAAAATATGATCTGTTTCATTTGGATTTCTGAAAGTTTTCGAAAAAGTCTGCACATGCACATAAAAATGGTGGGAAATACTCACAACGTCCCTAATTATCTTGCCCAATATAAACTTTTCCAGTGAATGGATTTTATTTTGCTATCTTGGCAAGCTGAAAAGTCAATGTCATTCTCATATTATAAAGCCGCAAGCTGTTGACTCAGCTAAAGGTTTAAATTTAATTTAGCTCATTTGGTAACAAGCTGGCTTGTCACTGCAGTGGCCCAGGTTTTATCTCTGTGCATCATGCTCTCTGGTAACATTAGGCGGCCAAATAAAAAAAGCCATGAACATGGTGTTTAGAGAGCTAGTTTAGTTCATCATGATATGAAGACAAGGAGGAGGAAGTGAAAGAGGACAGTTTAAATATACCTGCATTCTAGTAGGTAATATAAATCTGAAGCTATTGACTCAGCTGAAAGTTTAAATCTTTAGGACATGTAGGACATATGGTAACAAGCTGGCCTTTCACAGTCACAGCCCAGGTTCAATCATTCATTCTTCCCGCAGACAGTAAGAAACTGGAACCAGTTGCCAGATACCACCACTAAAGCGACAACAATTGAGGAGTTCAGGGCACAATTATCCACCGTGCCCTGGTCACAACTCCAGTCCAGAGCTGGTAAACAACAACTACAGCAAGAACAGTGTATATAGTTTTAACCTTTTATTGTACATAAAGAAGAATCCTCCTTTTTAGCCAAGCCGGATTTAATTGACACTCGCAACGAGTTGTACTCCTTAGCGTAAGAAGAAGAAGAATCCCCTGTTACGGTGGTGTGCATCATGCTCTCTGGTTACACACAACTGAATCAAATACACCCCAAGAGAGTCTGACTCGTATTCAAAAGGAGAGGAACTCTTTAGGGGATAAAATAATATAGGCACATGATACGATTACAGCAAAACCGTAACAATAAGAAATTCTTATTGTTACGGCAAAGAAGAAAATCGGGAACGGATGACGGGGCGGACACCGAATCATATATGACCGTAACAATAAGAATTTTCTTATTATTACGGCACTTATTCTTACGGCATGGACGATATAATTGGCATAAGAGATTTACCAAAGATAAGATATTTTAAAGTTTACTTCTTTCGCAATTAATGATGATTTGATAAAGTAACAATAACAGAATAAATTCAGCTCTATTGGAAAACATTCTCCAGGCTCTTCTCTTTGTTGAATATATTTTTTTGCCATAGTGAGTGTCCCGGCATAAGAGAACTCGATCTCTTCTTTTACACTAATTGTAAACAATGGACGGACCGGATCAAAATTTTTGTTTTGGGGAAAAAATTAAATCAAAGACCGAGCTTTGAAACTCAAGATACATGTAGATGTGGACATAAACTTGTTATAAATCGTTACCATCGTCTGTGATGGATGCCTTAAATGGTTTCACCAGAAAAGCGCAGGATTAAAACAAAAAAACGAAAATCACTTATTGCTTGTGTCGCATGTGCAATAAGTTAAAAATGGGACCACGGACAGATATGGACACAGGAGCCCTGACATTGTGAGGATGCAATTGCTTCAGTTGAAAGTGGAAAATTTTTGGGAAGCAGGATGCAAGAAAAATTCGTCTGCTAAAAAAAAGAACACTACCTCATCCTTTAACATGACAGGCTCCTTAGAAATTTCGATTCCATAATTGACATTGTTGATTTCATCAATGTCAAGAAGACCTGTGAATCCTGTACATGCATGTAAACTTAAAAGACAATACAGAAATCCTTTCCATCTGTGAAAGTTGGGTACCATCATTTTTTGTTGATGTTTAAAGCGCATGCGTATCATTACGAGGCATGTTCCGAATGTTCCGCTAAAAGATAAAAGGTTCGAATTTAGTTCTAATGGGAAGCTTGAGAGGGGTCCGGAAAAAAATAACATATATATATATATTCAAAAAAAAATAAAGTTTGTAAGATATCTAGTAAAACATAAGAAGTTTGAGATATCTAGTAAAACCATAGACCTGTATATTAAATATACAGATCTATGGTAAAACATATGAAGTTTGTAAGATATCTAGTAAAACATTAAAAGTTTGTAAAATATCTTTAAAACGTATGAAGTCTGGAAAGATATCTTTTAAAACATAAGAAGTTTGTAAGATATCTTTTAAAACATAAGAAGCTTGTAAGATATCTTTTAAAACATAAGAAGTTTGTAAGATATCTTTTAAAACATATGAAATTTGTAAGATATCTAGTTAATATTTTCTATATAATTCCTTGGGTTTTCCAAGTTTTTTTTTTTATTTTATTTTTTTTTTTTTTTTTTTACTCCTAGCGTGTCTGATGAAGGTTAATCCAGAAAAGCGCTTCACACGCAGTGAAATTTTTCTTTCGCACATTTATCAAAATCATTTCAATATGTGGATCGTGTCTTTCTGGCACATATTCCATATTCTTTCGTTTTTAATATTAAAACATAAGAAGCTTGTAAGATATCTAGTAAAAACATATGAAGCTTGTAAGATATCTAGTTAAAACATAAGAAGCTTGTAAGATATCTAGTAAAACATTTGAAATTTGTAAGATAGCTTGTTAAAACATAAGAAGCTTGTAAGACATCTAGTAAAATATATGAAATTTTTAAGATATCTAGTTAAAACATAAGAAGCTTGTAAGATATCTAGTAAAACATATGAAATTTGTAAGATATCTAGTTAAAACATAAGAAGCTTGTAAGATATCTAGTAAAACATATGAAATTTGTAAGATGAGCTTTGTAAAACATAAGAAGCTTGTAAGATATCTAGTAAAACATATGAAATTTGTAAGATATCTAGTTAAAACATAAGAAGCTTGTAAGTTATATAGTAAAACATATGAAATTTGTAAAACATAAGAAGCTTGTAAGTTATATAGTAAAACATATGAAATTTGTAAGATAGCTTGTTAAAACATAAGAAGCTTGTAAGATATCTAGTAAAACATATGAAATTTGTAAGATATCTAGTTAAAACATAAGAAGCTTGTAAGTTATATAGTAAAACATATGAAATTTGTAAGATAGCTTGTTAAAACATAAGAAGCTTGTAAGATATCTAGTAAAACATATGAAATTTGTAAGATATCTAGTTAAAATATAAGAAGCTTGTAAGATATCTAGTAAAACATTTGAAATTTGTAAGATAGCTTGTTAAAACATAAGAAGCTTGTAAGACATCTAGTAAAATATATGAAATTTTTAAGATATCTAGTTAAAACATAAGAAGCTTGTAAGATATCTAGTAAAACATATGAAATTTGTAAGATATCTAGTTAAAACATAAGAAGCTTGTAAGATATCTTGTAAAACATATGAAATTTGTAAGATGAGCTTTGTAAAACATAAGAAGCTTGTAAGATATCTAGTAAAACATATGAAATTTGTAAGATATCTAGTTAAAACATAAGAAGCTTGTAAGTTATATAGTAAAACATATGAAATTTGTAAAACATAAGAAGCTTGTAAGTTATATAGTAAAACATATGAAATTTGTAAGATAGCTTGTTAAAACATAAGAAGCTTGTAAGATATCTAGTAAAACATATGCAATTTGTAAGATATCTAGTTAAAACATAAGAAGCTTGTAAGTTATATAGTAAAACATATGAAATTTGTAAGATAGCTTGTTAAAACATAAGAAGCTTGTAAGATATCTAGTAAAACATATGAAATTTGTAAGATATCTAGTTAAAATATAAGAAGCTTGTAAGATATCTAGTAAAACATATGAAATTCGTAAGATGAGCTTTGTAAAACATAAGATGTTTGTAAGATATCTGATATAACATGTAAGATATCATTTGAATCATATGAACTAGTGGATAATAGAACTGAAAGTTGTACCCCCCCCCCCCCCCCCAAAAAAAAAAAACAACAAAAACCTGCGAAATGACCATTATAATAAAGTTTAAATTACTAAATGTAAATGGAACTTTAAACATTGTCATTTAGATGCCGGTAGATGAACATGAATTGGTAAGGATGGAAAGGGGTTATAAGTTTCGACTGACCTCAAGGACTTGCTTCCCTCTATCATTTTTTTGTTGAGTCAATGTTTTTAGTGTGGCACATTGACTCTAACACAATACTGATAGAAGGGGCAAGTCCCTGTGACTAGAAGTAATCTATACAGCCAATCTCTAAGAATTCACTAATGAAATTACCAGCCTTTAATATAACAAGTCTACTAAATAGCTTAGGACTTCTATATCATCTTATTGCATGCAGATAAAACAATTATAGGGAATGTAGACAAAAGCTTTTGGATGATTGCGAAACCATCCATACCACAAAACACATGAAAAGGGAGGCTGAAAAAATCTTTTTCATAAATCATCCTTAATTAAGTAGGCTGTCAATCCTTTAATACTGCCATTAAGATGAGATAAAGAAACATCCAAAACTATCCATAGCCCCCTGCATTTGTGCTTTTCGCAGACATAGAAATCTCCCGGGAGTCTATTGGTATGACAGGACACCATGCATTCGTTTTACAAATTGTGGTCTTCAATTTCTCCGGTATGTCTTCCTTGTTTTGTCTTTTCTCTTGGACAATTTAGATTGATCCTCGGAGTTCGGTGGTTTTGTTAATACCTTTATTTATAAACAATTAGTTCGCACTTAACGACCAGACATTTATGTGTTAGTAGCCATAAGAGTCGGGTCATTGGAGAAAACTCGGTCACATCGCGTTTAGAACACCATTTCAACCACTGATCACACCCATTGTGTTCCAACATTGACATGACATGGAGGCATGCGCTGGAAAGTCTCTGTGTTAAAAAAAATTGAGTCTTCATTTCTGCATCGGTTAACTATTGTTATAATGATTTTTTAAATATTTTATAATATTGATATACTAGATATGAAACGTAACATCTCTCTTGCATTGTCTAACCATTTACCAATAGCTGTCGAAACTCGTCTACCCTTTTCATCTTCATTTTATCACACTGTCATCTTCATTTTATCACCCTATCATGTTCATTTTATCGCCCTGTCATGTTCATACGTTCATTTTATCACCCTGTCATGTTCATTTTATCAACCTATCATGCTCATTTAACAACCCTGTCATGATAATTTTAACACCCTGTCATGTTCATTTTATTACCCTATCATGTTCATTTATCACACTGGCGTGTTCATTTTATCACCTTTGCATGTTCGTTTTATCACCCTATCATGTTCATTTTACCAACCTCTCATGTTCATTTTACCATCCTGTCATGTTCTATTTATCAACCTGTCATGTTAATTTTACCAACCTATAATGTTCATTTTACCATCCTATTATATTCATTTTATCATTATATCATGCTTATCTTATCACCCTGTCATGTTCATTTTGCCACCCTATAATGTTCATTTAATCACCCAATCATGTTCATTTTACCGACCTCTCATGTTCATTTCAAAACCCTCTCATGATAATTTTACTATCTTGTCATGCTCTTTTTACCACCCTAGCATGTTCATTTTATCACCCTATCATGTTCATTTTACCAACCTCTCGTGTTCATTTTACCATCCTGTCATGTTCATTTTATCACCCTGTCATGTTCACATTTTACTATTCTTTCATCTTATCTTTTATCACCCTATCATGTTCATATCACCACCTTATCATGGTCGTTTCACCACCCTATCATGTTCATTTTATCACTCTTGCATGTTCATGTTATCAACCTGGCATGTTCATTTTATCACTCTGTCAAGTTCATTTTATCACCCTGTTATGGTCATTTTATCACCCTATCATGCTCTTTTTACCACCCTATCATGTTCAATTTATCACCCTGTTATGTTAATTTTACCAAACTATCATGTTCATTTTACCACCCTATTATATTCATTTTATCATTCTATCATGTTTATAATATCACCTTGTAATGTTAATTTTACCACCCTATTATATTCATCTTTTCAACCTATCATGTTCATTTTACCACCCTATCATGTTCACTTTATCACCCTATCATATTGATTTTACCGACCTCTCATGTTCATTTTGCTTTATAGTCATGCTCTTTTTACCATCCTAGCATGTTCATTTAATCACCCTATCATGATCATTTTACCAACGTCTCATGTTCATTTTACAAACCTGTCATTTTCATTTTACCATCCCGTCATGTTCATTTATCACCCTGCCATGTTCATTTTACTATTCTTCATCTTAATTTTATCACCCTATCATGTTCATTTCACCACCTTATCATGTTCGTTAAACCACCCTATCATGTTCATTTTATCACCTCGTCATGTTCATTTAACAACCCTTTCATCCTTTTATCAGCCTTTCATGTTCATTTTTTCACCCTTTCTTGTCCTTTTTACCGTACCCCCATGTAATGTTCATTTTATCACCCTGTCATGTTCATTGTAGCACACTGGCATGTTCATTTCATAACCCTGTCATGTTCATTTTATTACCCTTTAATGTTCATTTTATTACCCTGTCATGTCCATTTTACCACACTGGCATGTTCATTTTATCACCCTGCCATGTTCATTTTATTACCCTTTTATGTTCATTTTATCATACTGGCATTTACTTTTATCACCTTGTCATGTTCATTTCACCCCCTATCATGTTCATTTTATCACCTCGTCATGTTCATTTAACAACCCTTTCATCCTTTTGTCAGCCTTTCATGTTCATATTTTCACCTTTTTTTGTCCTTTTTACCGTACCCCTATGTAATGTTCATTTTATCACCCTGTCATGTTCATTTTATCACACTGGCATGTTCATTTTATCACCCTGTCATGTTCATTTTATCACACTGGCATGTTCATTTTATACTCCTGTCATGTTCAGTTTATTACCCTTTTATGTTCATTTTATCACCCTGTCATGTCCATTTTATCACCCTGCCATGTTCATTTTATCACCCTGCCATGTTCATTTTATTACCCTTTTATGTTTATTTTATCATACTGGCATTTAATTTTATCACCCTGTCATGTTCATTTTATCAACCCTTTAATGTTCATTTTATCATACTGGCATGTTCATTTTATCACCCTGTCATGTTCATTTTATCAACCTGGCATGTCCATTTTATCACTTGTCATGTTCATTTCACCCCCTATCATGTTCATTTTATCACCTCGTCATGTTCATTTAACAACCTTTTCATCCTTTTATCAGCCTTTCATGTTCATTTTTTTCACATTTTTTGTCCTTTTTACCGTACCCCCATGTAATGTTCGTTTTATCACCCTGTCATGTTCATTTTATCACACTGGCATGTTCATTTTATACTCCTGTCATGTTCATTTTATTACCCTTTTATGTTCATTTTATGACCCTGTCATGTTCATTTTACCACACTGGCATGTTCATTTTATCACCCTGCCATGTTAATTTTATTATCCTTTAATGTTCATTTTATCATACTGGCATGTTCATTTCATCACCCTGTCATGTTCATTTTTTCAACCTGGCATGTTCATTTTATCACTTGTCATGTTCATTTAACCTCCTATCATGTTCATTTTATCACCCTATCATGTTTATTATACTGACCTCTCATGTGCATTTTCAAAACCCTCTCATTTTAATTTTACTACTTTGTCAGGCTCTTTTTACCACCTTAGCATGTTCATTTTATCACCCTATCATGTTCATTTTACCACCCAATTTTATTCATTGTATCATTCTATCATGTTTATCTTATCACCTTGTCATGTTCATGTTACCACCCTATTATAACCATCTTATCACCCTATCATGTTCATGTCACCACCCTATCACATTCCTTTTACCGACCTCTCATGTTCATTTTATCACCCTATCATGTTCATTTTACCAACTCTCATGATAATTTTACAAACCTGTCATTTTCATTTTACTATCCTGTCATGTTCATTTTATCACCCTGTCATGTTCATTTTACTATTCTTTCATCTTATCTTTTATTACCCTATCATGTTCATTTCACCACCTTATCATGTTTGTTTCACCACCCTATCATGTTCATTTTATCACCTCGCCATGTTCATTTAGCAACCCTTTCATCCTAAAGTTTTATCAGCCTTTCATGTTCATTTTTACACCCTATCTTGTCTTTTTTACCCCCATGTTATGTTTCTTTTATCACCCTGTCATGTTCATTTTATCACTCTTGCATGTTCATTTTATTACCCTGTCATGTTCATTTCATTACTTTTGCCACCCTATAATGTTCATTTAATTACCCAATCATGTTCATTTTACCGACCTCTCATGTTCATTTCAAAACCCTCTCATGATAATTTTACTATCTCTTCATGCTCTTTTTACCACCCTAGCATGTTCATTTTATCACCCTATCATGTTCATTTTACCAACCTCTCATGTTCATTTTACCATCCTGTCATTTTCATTTTATCACCCTGTCATGTTCACATTTTACTATTCTTTCATCTTATTTTTTATCACCCTATCATGTTCATATCACCACCTTATCATGGTCGTTTCACCACCCTATCATGTTCTTTTTATCACTCTTGCATGTTAATGTTATCAACCTGGCATGTTCATTTTATCACTCTGTCAAGCTCATTTTACCAACTCTCATGTTCATTTTACAAACCTGTCATTTTTATTTTACCATCCTGTCATGTTCATTTTATCACCCTGTCATGTTAATTTTACTATTCTTTCATCTTATCTTTTATTACCCTATCATGTTCATTTCACCACCTTATCATGTTTGTTTCATCACCCTATCATGTTCATTTTATCACCTCGTCATGTTCATTTAGCAACCCTTTCATCCTTAGTTCTATCTGCCTTTCATGTTAATTTTTTCACCCTATCTTGTCTTTTTTACCCCCATGTTATGTTCATTTTATCACCCTGTCATGTTCATTTTATCACTCTTGCATGTTCATTTTATTACCCTGTCATGTTCATTTTATTACTCTAATATGATCTTTTCATCACACTGGCATATTCATTTTGTCACTCTGTCAAGTTCATTTTATCACCCTGTCATGTTCATTTTACTATTCTTTCATCTTATCTTTTATCACCTTATTATGTTTATTTCACCACCTTATCATGTTCGTTTCACCACCCTATCATGTTCATTTTACCACCTCATTATGTTCATTTAACAACCCTTTCATCCTTAGTTTTATCAGCCTTTCATGTTCATTTTTTCATCCTATCTTGTCCTTTTTATCCCCATGTCATGTACATTTTATCGCCCTGTCATGTTCATTTTACCATCTTATCATGTTCATTTTACCTATCATGTTCATTTTACCTATCATGTTCATTTTATCACCCTGTCATGTTCATTTTATCACTCTTGCATGCTCATTTTTTACCCTGTCATGTTCATTTTATTACTCTAATATGATCTTTTCATCACACTGGCATATTCATTTTGTCACTCTGTCAAGTTCATTTTATCACCCTGTCATGTTCATTTTACTATTCTTTCATCTTATCTTTTAACACCCTATTATGTTTATTTCACCACCTTATCATGTTCGTTTCACCACCCTATCATGTTCATTTTACAACCTCATCATGTTCATTTAACAACCCTTTCATCCTTAGTTTTATCAGCCTTTCATGTTCATTTTTTCATCCTATCTTGTCCTTTTTATCCCCATGTCATGTACATTTTATCGCCCTGTCATGTTCATTTTACCATCTTATCATGTTCATTTTACCTATCATGTTCATTTTACCACCCTATCATGTTCATTTTACCGCCCTATCATGTTCATTTTACCATCCTATCATGTTCATTTTACCGCCCTATCATGTTCATTTTACCATCCTGTCATGTTCATTTTACCTATCATGTTGATTTTACCACCCTATCATGTTCATTTTACCGCCCTATCATGTTCATTTTACCATCCTACCATGTTCCTTTTAGAACCCTGGCAGTTTCATTTTATCACCCTATCACGTTCATTGTACCACCCTAGCATGTTCATTTTATCACTCTGTCATCTTCATTTTTAACACCCTGTCATGTTCATTTTATCACCCTGTCATGTTCATTTTATCACCCTGTCATGTTCATTTTACCAACCTGTCATGTTCATTCTATATATAAACCCTTTCATGATTATATTCTGGTAAATAACAAACAAACACTGCTGTTTCTTTACATAAAACGATTTTAAAAAAATAACCTTAAAATTATTTTGCATTCGGAATATTTGTTCTTAGTTATTTCAAAATTTTGGTAATATTGAATGTAATTTTCAGATCTTATCAACGAGACTTTTCGTGTTTTCATCGTTTCTAACGATCAGTTGTTGTTTCGTATAAGAGAAAAGCTTTATACCATGTACACAATCAACACAAGACGGTTTAATGCATTCAAATTTTGCCATAATCTGAGATTGAGAATTGGAGATTAACAAACATCCACATTTGTGCAAATTTACCTTTATGTGATCCACGCCTCCTAAACTATACAAAAAATTTTAAGTACTGCATGCTCAAAGTGAGTAAAACAGATATTCGGTAACGCTGAATAATTTTGAACGCAAAGTTTTCCCTTCAGATCAGTGATACTTAAATAACCATAACAGACCTTACTTCAGGATAATTATAGCAAAACTAAGGAAATACAAGGAAATTTTCACTAAGTGGAAGATATTTCATAAATACTCAAAAACCACTTCCTGAGAATTATCCTTGCTTTAAAGGGACCAGTTTATATGCTAAATAGATTGTACTTGATATTGGTTCGAATAGAGGTACAATTACTTCCATCGTTTTATATAAGAAGTTTGTTGGGACCATTTATCTAAGGTCAATATTTTCTACCTGAGGTCGTACGCTATTGAACACAATGGCAATCAATGTTAATATAACTAACGATCAGACGACACAACTTAGGACTTATCTATGACATACCACATAAGATCTATCTTAAGAGGTATATTAAAGGGAAATCTTATTTAAATCACAATTAAAATACAAACAGTTTTGTAAAACTTTCAATGACACGATTAAGACTGATAAATTAAAAAGAAAGTTAAATCCTTTAATTTGAAAAAGCAACAGAACATATCTGAATCTTAACTTAAGTGGTCATAGGTAAGAAAACCTTATGAACCTTTATTTGTTTTCTATACAATGTACATGGATTTTAAACTTTACATCTTGTTTTTGTCAAGTGTAGTAAATTGTGATTAGTTTTTACACATTATTTTTTTTGGAATGAGCACGATGTTTAAGAAACGGAATCCTAATTTCACCTACCAAGAAATTCAAGTTCTTATTGACGAAGTAGACAGAAATAAAGACATCCTTCTGAGTAAATACAGCAGCATCACCAGTTCGGCTAAGACGAAGACTTGGGAGAGTATTTGTAACAGATTCAATGCGTCTGCTGAAAGTGGCAATTTCAGAACAGTTGCTGAACTCCGGAAGAAATGGGTCTGCCTAATGAGCGATTCCAAAAGAAAACTAGCAACAGCCAAACGTGACTCCGATGGACGTGTAGTGAATACATCAAGTTCGACACCCAACATAACTAACATTGATGAAAGAATAGGGAACATCATAGGAAATGCCCAACCTGAGACTTTCCTAGGAGGGCTTGACTTCGGTGATTCTCGATCGGAACATGAAGACTCTGTCGGTTTACAGATGATTTCTTCTGCTTCAAATTTTCAAGGTAACAAATTTCTTAATACAGTAGTGCATAGCTAAGAGGATGATATTCACGAGAAAGAAAAACTGTAGCGTATTAAACGATAGCTATGAGGATATATATAAGTACTATACTAGGATCACCCATCTTAACTACACATTTTTCACACACGTGATAATAAAAAAAAATTGATATGCAAAATGCTTAATAAACCTGTTTTATTCTTCGTTGATATCTGATACCCGATCCTATGCATATCACATGTATCATGCAAAAATTCATAGGACCGGATTGGCCGTGCATGGAGGACGTATTGCCTTTCCGCAGCACCTGCACAAGTCGCAGTTATTTTTGTATTGATCGTGACGTAAATTTCCATTGCTGGTTGAAGTTCTATGTGGTGTTTCTTCCTTGCTCAGTGTCTAAAGACTTTTTTCTTTTTTGCGGATTAGGGGGTGTTATTATTGTAATTGACCCTCGATCGGTACTTGTTGAAGCTGCATTCAACATTGTCATCATGTTGACTATCTTATCAAAATAAAACAACCCTTCATGCTATTAAATTTGATTTATTTAATTATTTATTTTATATGTTGATTTCCATATTACATTGAGGCCAAATAAGTTCTCGTCTGATTAAGTGATTTGCGAGAAAAATTAATGCTTGCTGGAAAGTTCATCAGAAGAATCTCTACCAAAGTCTCCATTTGGCAGAAGTTGTCTGATAACGCCTTACAATGGTTTTCTTCCTTTTTTATGATTTTTTTACGTTTTTGGCATTGGATTAAATTCATGCAGCCAGACAAAGAAGTAAAGCTCAAAATGCTTTACAAAAGTTTTTTTTTTTTTTTGCGGAATTTGACAGATGACAGAAATTTCATCCTCAGTTATATTTAGTATCATATATTTGTAGCATTCCGCAATTGAGATTTATTTGATTATTTACTAAAGACTTTTACTCTGACATATTGATTTTATTTTAGGTATAAATATGAAAAAGATCTTTCTCAGAGTCACGAAATTGGAGATTATAATACTAATTGCATGACAATGAAAGAAACCTGTAAAAGACACAGTGGGAATGTTTGATTGCCAATTAAATTGAAACCGCTATTTTCAGCAACTGCATTTTTTTAAAAATGCATTCACGAAGCTACCTATTTTAGTTATCAAAACAAGATATTTTAAATTCCTTGTAAGCGAGCAATAATTTGAAATTTATTTATCTATTGATTGGTGGAGGTATGAGGGGGGCGATGGGTTTATTTCGTTCTCCGTTAATGGCAATTTTTATTTTCCGTGAATTGTGATTTGTTGAAATATTTTTCCGTGCATCGTGATTGGATATTGCAAAGTATTTTTTCCGTGATTCGTTTTAGGCATGCTTTACAGTAATACAGTAATACACAGTCAAACTTTAATCCGTGAACAAAAAATTAGCCATATTTCCGTGTTCCGTTAATTGCATTTTTTATTCTTCGTGATTCGTGATTCGTGATCAGAACCCCCATCAGGACCCCCAGGTATGGATATCTTGTCTTTTATCCTCGAAAAATTTCATGTAGACAAAAATGCCATCCTGACTTTAGTTAGTCAAAGCACTGTCCTGTCTGGCTATTTATTTCCTGATTTTTGTCATCCTGCTTTAAATAAATATCAATAAAATCAAATAGATTCTCGTTAATGGAATGATTTTAATCTTGTAGCACGAGTTTCAAACTTGAGCGCACGAGTTTGTGTCAACAAGTAAACATGTGCTAGAAAAAAATCGAGCGCGCAAGTTTGTAGCTAGTGCGCACAAGTTTGAATCTCGTGCGAACAAGATATATAACTCGTTTGATACTCGCGCGCTTTAGTTTTAAATCGTGTACACAAGATAACAAACTTGTGCACACAAGTTTGTGACTCGTGCGCACAAGTTAGATATTTTTTTGTTCGTGGCGTGTCGAAGCTTCCATAGGTTGCTGAGAAAACTGTTACGAATATTCTCGCCCGATGTTCTCCAAATTATAACCCCGATTTTTTCACGCCGTGAATTCGGCCAAAAACGAAACCCAAAGCTTCAAAAGTAAGTTGGGTTGAGATAAAAATTTCCCTTTTACTCAATGAACACACTGAATAATAATGTTTGGCTTAAAAATTACAAAAAAATTGCATTAACTGTATGCTTTCATTTTCAGAGTCATCATTTAGCATCAAAATTGAAGACTCGGATATTGTTGAGTTTTCTTCTGCATCACCAACGCCTGAAAACAGAACCCCCGCCCATGAGAACCAAAAGAAAAACAATTGTGAACATCATGTTGCCCCAGTCGATTTAGAGAAAAAACGACATCAACTCGACATAGAGCAACTCGAAATTAAGAGACAAAAGTTGGATATAGAAGAACAAAAACTCGAAATTGAAGAACAGAAATTAAAAATTGAAAAACAAAAAGTAGAATTAAAACGGCAAAGCATAGACGTGGAGAGACAACGACTTGATATTGAACTAGAAAGACTAGCATTTGAGCAAGAAAAGCAAAGGTTTTACAAATCACAATTGATTTACCCAGAACGTGCACCATCGGAACAAGAGGACTCTTCAACAAACAACGGATAACAAGTTAATGTTTAGAATGTTTGATGTTTAATTCACTGTTGACCAAAAATAACGTTTATGGCAGTTTATTTTTTAAGTTTTTTCAAATCCAATGTCAGACATGCATTTTATTTAACAACGGCATGGCCAAAGAAGGGACAGGTTTCGTAAAGCTTTGTGGATTTTATTTAAGCCACCCTGCCCTTCTATGAATCTGCCGCTGATTTTTCAAATTTTTAGGGGCATATACACAAACACCCAAACTCCAAACAAAACAAAAAACTTACACACAATAAATTAATGCATTTTCAAGACTCACCAGAGCAGCTCTAGCCAAAAGGTTTAGTTATGCCAAGTACGTTCCACGTTCCATAATATTATGATGCGCATAAAACATTAAAAAAAAACTTTGTAATTTACAATACAAAATTTGTATCTATTGACACCCCCCCTTAAAAAAAAAAAAAAAAAAGGCAGATACATACTTATACAAAGGAAGCATTCAAATGCCAATTACACCATACAAAATATAATGCATAGAAATTAAGCAACCACTAGTTAGTTTCACTTGCTTATTAAATCATAGGCCCTAATGGAGTATGATGATGTCGGTTGTGTTTGGTAACTTCGGTGTTAATACCATATTAACTTTGATAGTCCTTTCTGTTTGTTCAATATTTCCGTTGCTTTTCCGATTACGTTCATAAAGACAATATACAGAAAAGAAATAAGATCGAGCACCACACTGGCCGCGCTGAGTCCGTTTAGGAGGTAGTAGATGGGCTTATTTCCACGGTATAGGACACCATACTGATGCTGCTTACCAAAGACCAAAGAGGCTGTGAAGACTTTCAAGTAAATATTTACCCGAAAGTCAACTCTTATAATTCACTATTTTCACTTTCGAAATTCTGAAAAAATGCACTCATTACACTACACGACTAGCATGGCCCATATCTTGAATTATCGGGTTAGGGGAGTTTCCAAAAAAAAAATAAACTGTCTGGAACTTTGTTGTCATTTTAATTTCTGGAAGGTTTCACCCGTTTTCCAAGCAAGAACGCTTTTGTTTGTACATACCGTTAATGTACTTTTGTTTTAGTTTGCAATTGGTATTTTTATATTTTCTTAACATTTGAATATGCTTCAATGGCGTGAATTGAACGTACGGTTATACCAAGAAAATCCCTTTTCCCAAGGTTATGGCACAGTGACTTCAGTGAACTACAGTAAATATGAATGCGAGGGGGTGTTGATATTATGTCAATGAAAATTGCAACTCAGTACACCGGATTCTGGCAATAATTTCAATTGAAAGTGTAAAATATAGTAATTGTATTAACCAATTTCGATCTAACACGGATATTTAATCTGCCCTCAAATAATGTTTGAGTTCAAAAAGGAAAATCCTCGGAGGAATCTGCAGGAAAAAATCAATTTAATTTGAAACAGAAAGTCCACAAACCATCCCGTTTGACAAAATTTAAGAATGAATAGTCTAGCATTATTATATAAATGATTTCCCCAAGTCCTATGTCCTAGCTTTGACCTTTCTTTCAGTAGAGTTATGTCATAAGTCATATCCATCGGCATTTCACAATAATTCATAAAATTTAATTTCAAAACGCATAAATTCATTTCTTACCAAGATGAAACTAACGTTTTGCTATTCAAAAATAGATTACTAATTGGGTTCTTTGCATGTTAAATATTTTTGTACTTTTGTTGAAAACCGAAATTGATCTTTTTTCATTGCTAAAAACAAGAATAAGAAGCAAAGAAGTGCAATTATGGCATTTTGATGTCAGAAGTCCATGAAGGCAAAGACAAAATCAGTTTACACAAAAAACAGAAACAACACAAAGAAACAGATAACACACATAAAAACCAAGCAAACAGCGCAAATGAGAGTGAACCGTCATGTTCTCCTGAAGTTCAAAGCAGTTCCCGCTTGTTGTTTTACACTTCGTGAGTTGCAAACGATCTCTTAAGTTGGTCAACTCTGGCAAACGAGGACAAACTATAATTAGTCCACGCCTGTACTCATCTGGGAGATACTAAGCAGGCCTAAGACCTGTATATAACATAATGTCCTATGTGACATTTCTTCAGTGAAAACAGTCGAGGAGTACCGTAACGGGCCCTGTGCGAGCAATTTTGGGTCACAGGTGACGTCTTATAGGTTCAGAATGACGATTCGAATTAGTTGTGATATGTAAAATCATTAACCTTTATGAAAATATCAAAGCTTCGTATGTATCTATTTTCGTGTATTGTTGAAAAATGGCAGTTCATGGGTTCTATGTTGCTAGGGCGTAAGACACCATTTAGCTCACTCACTTATCAACATACTTCGTGCTTCTGAAGTTTGCAGTGTGCAAAGCTTTGTAAAAAAATGTGGAATAGCCACACCCACGAAAATCACGAAAACTAATACCCTACGTATAATAATAAATCCATTATATTTGATTTCATTGATCTTCGCTATTTATTTTCATATGGTATATGGAATTTCACTGTTTTGGCGAGAGAGAATTTGACGCGAGTCTTCAATAGCCGGAACACATGCCAGGCATAGTAACTGCTTAGTAACATATATAAATAATCTTACTTAGTACTTAAGGGCTTCTATAACTACCTATACGATTCATTCCCATTTTAGCTATAAGCGAAGCCCTGTTAAATTTTCCATTTGTCCAAGAAAAAAATAATAAAGAAATGCCTATCCACTTTCCTACGTATACCTAACATACCATATTTTTAGAAATAAACAGAAAATTCATTATTTTTCCATTTTTTTACCCTATCTATTCCAAAGCTATATTCTATCCCAAGTTTTTTTGTCTTTTTGGTTAAAGTTAAAAGTCCATGTGAAATAATCTTTACAAATGCAACCCGAAAGCAGCAACAGTTTTAGTTATTGGCAAAAGAAATAGGCTTACCATGAAACAATGGTCACTTATCGATGTCGTGTTTGCTAAAAAAAAAACTGTTTCGTGAAGTTCAATTTAGTAAAAAATTATTACACAACTTAGCTAATTCTCACTCTGAAATTATTTTCGTATTTTTGACTTAATAACTGGCTAATGAAACTAAAAACATACCAAAAATTAATAACAATAATCATTTCATTCTTAAAATAGACATCTATCGCACATATTTTTACAAAACGGTTTATAGATCACATTAAGATCACAAATAAGACGAAACAGCTTCGTCATTTTCCTTTGATGTATTTGTCTCTGTAACACAACAAGCGTGTATTTCAGTAAAAAGATGAGAGACATTGGGGTCTTCGCCTATCATAACAAGGATTGTCAAGGGGGTATGGAAGAATAGTGTTCAGTTCATTAATAAGAAATCCTAGCTGTCTTTGGTGTTGTCTTGTATCATAAGCCGTCTAATCCAGACGGACATTAAATTGTTGTAACAGTCATGTCGGCTCACATCTTCTGGACAGTCAATTGGTAACACGGGGGCAACAAACTCCCTTTTCTGTATAGCACCTGTAAAACGGTGAACAAAAATTATTAAAAGTTTGTTCATTGTGACAAAAAGATGCTTTTCTTGAAATATTGAAAGAATAAGAATTTGCTGAACATTATAATACAAAATAAATGGGTATGTTATATTGTTCAATGTCTGAGACATGCGAACATTCTTTAATTCAGTTCCATTCATCTTTTCTCTTTCTTAAAGATAACATAAAATAATCGGAAGTTGAATACGAAACTAATTATTCTAACTTTATTCAAGGATTCTTCCTAACAACAGTTATTAAGACCCATACGTGGCTTTATTTTTTTTATGTTGTCTGTTACTTCGTGATGTTCTAGTTCGTCTTTACTGATTTTGTCTTCCCTCTTTCGGAATTTGGACGTTCGAATGTTTCTTCGCTTTTTGACCTTAAGACTATCAAAGCCTTTTTTCATCTTATAAGCTTTATTGTTTGTAGGTTACGTAAATTCCTACATGGCGTTCAGAAGTTGCACTCCGAAACCAATCCTGACGGACTGACGAGCGAACGGTAAGGCAAATTATCTGGTCCCCTGCTTTTGCAGAAAGGCGGGGACAGTAAAGCAAATAGTTGTGTACCATTGCCGAATTTTGATCCCTAAATAGTGTTTGAAGAACGTTTTTTTCTTGCCAGAGACTCTGGTGAAACCAACATGACAAAGAAAATTTAACATTGGTCAATTATATGATAGAAAGACATGTTTAAGATCATAAAGTCATCATGAACGTGATCATTATTTCATCATATGTTGGCGTAAAATTAGCAACATAGTGTCTAAACTAAATAAATGAATGAAGAAATAAAAAGGGCTATATATGATCGACACGTATGACAAGGACCGGAAACAAAAACCTATCGGATATGGACAAGAAATGGAACGTGACCACAAGCTTACTCTATTTTAGATTCAGTATCAATTAAAGGAAAAATAATTGTCACTTAATGGTATTTTAATTCAGTTCCATTCATCTTTTCTCTTTCTTAAAGATAACATAAAATAATCGGAAGTTGAATACGAAACTAATTATTCTAACTTTATTCAAGGATTCTTCCTAACAAGGAGATGCATCGTCAATGACGTCACGGGTACCATTATGTACATTTTTTTAAAAGTGCTTTAGCAAAAATAGAAAATAATAAAATATAATAAATAAATAAATTATTAATTAAAGTTATGCTGTACATTGCAAAAAGTGTCATGAATATGTGAAATTTTCAAAACCATCACTTTTGTTCTCGGATGCATCATATTCAAGAATAATGATACCGGTACTCCTCCACGACATAGATTAATTCTAATTTGAATATGATGCTCGCCTTGTCAAACTAAGCATTTGAACCGTTTTAAAAACGAAACACGCGTACGCCAGGCAGGTCTTGTGTTCTTTTTTTTCTGAATTTTGAGGACCACCATCTATGGTTCGGCGAATAAGAAAATAATAAATGGACCACAGAGAGCTATGGTTTCTTCTATGGCCCGCATTTTTTTATTTGATTTTTGCCATTCTGCCTTTTTATTTCAAATATTAATTATCATAACCCCCCTCTCCATAAAATCAAATGATCGCGCTAACAGATATGAAACTTTCAAAAGTAAACTTAACAAAACAAAGGTTTCCAGTTTTGCATATTTAGTTTTCATTATTGGATGCTCTTCATATTAAAAATAGTGTTTCGACATTTTCTATCTTTTGGGTAGAGCGTCTCTGAATAGTCTTAAATAGACGAAACGCGCGCCAGGCGTAGAAAAAAATTTTGCCTGGAACTCTGATCTAAAATCTAAAATACCAATCGGAGGAATCGGATTAATGATGCAAGTGCATGTGATCAATTTTCGTATGACGGCCAAGCATTGGGTCACGATCGTGAATAATATTCCGTCTCCTGGATCGTGAACAACAAATATCATGAAAATTCCAATACAAAATCTAAAAATGTCATTCGTCAACCAAAAAGGTGAAAGCATTTGATGTATAACGTGAAATTTTGGAGAAAAAAACAACTTTTCACAAAAAATTACCTAGTGCCAAATCGTTCATGACTGTGACCGCCATAGGAAAATTGTTCACAATCAGTTCCATCGATAAGGCGATTCTCTCCATGAAAATATTCCTCAGAAAATACGTGTATGCTTTATCATTATTATTCATTCCTTAAAAAGGACAGATATTCATATTAAAAAAATGAGTTTAAAAGAAGTATTTTTATTTGATTTCTGCATTGGCTTAAAAACAAGATTTTTGTACGAAAACAAATCTTAGGAGGAAACTAGCAACACCGCACGAGTATCAACGTAATTTAAATATTCCGAGTAGCAACTTAATCACTTATATTTTTTTCCAAAACACCTATAAAAAAAGCGAAAAACACTACGAAATTGAAAATAATTTCTTGTAATATGATTGTACATTGTATTAAGATTTTTCATTTTTTTTTTTGTTAGATTATATTGTTTCTTACCTCGTAAATGTCGTCCTTCAAGACACGAAAGAATACACAGGAATATAACTGTACGAACGAAGAATATCTTGATAATATTTGCCCCTCGCATGATCTTATTCTCTTAATATTAATTATTTTCAATGACAATTATTAAATTTTCCATTTCTTTTCATTTCGATACTTCACGGCGAATGTGCAAGTCACATATAGACAATTTCTTATTTGTTACTTGCGAGGGCGTTCCATAGTTCTAACTATTTACTGTTATGATTAACTTGATTACGACAATTATGATCCTGTTTTATTCCCGTGACCAGGAACTCGGACCATTAGCTAAAAGGAAAACCACAAATTTATTCGAAAGGTTAAGGGAATCTCTTTGGAGTTTCTTATATTGTTTACTGGTTGCGACTGGGTTTCGCAACTCTAGACCACACGATTTGAGAACATTTATACTAAATTGGATAAATTCATGTATCCTTTTTGACCCTTAAAGCCGCCACATGTATGCTAATCCATGAAATTATTTTAAAGGGAAGGTTAATAAGTAAAACTAATCTTTAGATAACAATTTTTTTTTAAGTAGATCTAGAAAATTTATATGCCCCCTTAATTTGCGGTAAAACCATAGGGGGTCAAGTATATATTCTTATCTATTAAAAACGAAATAATATGAAATATGTGCCTGAATATTGAAAAGTTGTTGATAAATGTACAAAAGCAAAATTTCACTGCGTGTGAAGCGCTTTTCTGGATTAACCTTCATCAGACACGCCTGGAGTAGAAAACGTGGAAAACCGGTAGAACATTAGATTTGATAAAACAAAAACAGAAGCCAAAAATATTATAACAATGACCACACAGATAAATTGATCAAATTTGAAAGAAATAGCCAAATAGTTTGTTTCAAATTTCACATGCATTGGGTTAAATTCAGTCAAGGAATTGCATAGGTCTAATTGCCTGGTTCAGTGAATATATTTTGACAATAAGAGCCGAAAGAAAGCCGTTCCTGATCTAAGTATTATAATAGTAGAGTGACGGAATGTCAATTTTGAAAAATTTAAATGACCCATCTGTCACATGGATTTTGAAAAGCTGTTTGATAAGCAAAATCATTCTTCTTTCAGGAAATGAATGTCGTCGCCTAAATATCTGGTGCCATCATGTCAAAAATCAAGGTCAAAGGTCATGAGTGGAAAACGTTCCATGAAGTACAGAATAGTTAAAACGCGTTAAAATCTTAAAATAGGGAAACAAAATGAAAGCAACACCAAAAACGCTTAATATAAAGAACTATAAAGCTAATACAAGAAAAAAATGTTTCAAATGACACACACAGACGCCACATCCGGTCTGCTAAAATTGTATGTAAAAAACATTGTTTTTTAATACAAAAATAGTTTTTTATTTATATTTTATTGACATTTTTAGTTTCGTTTTTGTTCACATGATTAGCTGTGTTACCCAGCTTCACTATGGCAAATGATTTTACGGATCTTTATTCACGTATTTTGAGATCTGATCGAGTTTCCGTCACAGGTCAAGTTGCATAAAAAATAAAAATCGAATATATATTGAGATATTTTTGAAATATTCCATTCAGGATGGCAAAACAAAATAGGATAGTTTAAAATTAAGTATAATAAGGGTTTATTTCACTATTCACGTGTTATGCAAATGGTTTACACTCCTCCCATTTAAGAAATTTTTAACATGCAGCACACATCAATCTATGCTATTTTCCTCGTACACGTATGTATATCTGACTACATTAGTGTGTCATGTACGGCAATTACCCCTGAAATGGTTTGAAATAACAACACTTTAGAGAATCTGATTCTTCAGGCACCTCAACTGCATCAGTTGTAACAACAGTTTGGTGATAGCGACAGTTTTTCCTCATTTTGACAAAGACACAAACATGTGCACGAAAGATCATAGCTGTTCCTTACAGACACATTAAGTTACAACTGCATAAACAAATTAAGTCTCTTAAAAAGACTGCAGTGATTATTAAATCAAAAATAACAGGTTCAAAGTTTTATATTAGAAACTCTGGTTATATAAAACTGCAAAAAATCCTTTTTTTTCAATATCGTCATGAATGGTGATCGTTTGCTAAGGCAGTCAGATTTGCAAAACGATCCGGATTCGTTTTCATTGCGTTATACAAGGCCTTTTTTTAAACAAAAAGTCGTGATGTCGTGTTACAACCACTAAGAGCATGTGCAAAGGCAAAATCTGAACAACAGTTGATGGAAGATATACCAGAGTGATGAAATAATAAACCTTCTGCTATCTACATGATCTATAAAATTTTAAAATAACTCGGTTAGTCTGCTACTAGTATTGTTTTACTTCCAAGCATCATGATTTCGGCTATATAACAGAGATGAACCTAAAATGAACATGAAATGATGATAAAATGGAAGAATTGGGGACACAAAGCCAATTGGGTTGGAAAGTTACTGCCATTGTAATTTCTAAAATGGATGAAAGCTAGGTTTTGATCGGACAATAAAGCTTCGTACATGGGGATCCTGCGGGTCCTACTTTTATCGAGAACTGCATCAGGGTTCTTTTACATGCGAAAAACTGAACATTTTATCCATTTTTATGACAGGACTGCCCGAATTCAATCACCTGGGACACACATTCCAGTCGCTTTGTGGTCAAAGCGGCCTGACTCGATGTAAGTTTTCCGAGCGCTCTTTAATGTCCCTCTTTACCGACAAGCTTGCCCCTGTGGACCCATTCCCCACCCACACCTTCACATGTGTTTTCCAACTGAATGAAGGAAATGCACACCTAAACAAACTTATTCGTGTTGTCAGATTTAAAAAAAAACTTCCTTTTTCACCTCTACTGAAATATATTTCGTCGCATTGTACAAGATGAAAGCTGCCTTTTCGTGATTACAAGACTAAAGAGGACATATGATCGCAGCATACTGTAAAAGTGGAATTTTTCGCGTCTTTTTTTTTTAAAGTTACTGATCTCTCGCGTGTGGGAATAAAATCGCGTTCCATCTGATTACTTATACTTTATACGGTTGAAAAGAATGCAATCGCGAGGGGGATATTTTTGCGGATAGTTTGAGTTTGCGAATTTAGGGAAAATAATCCCCAGACAAAAATTGTCTCGTTAACGATATTCTTCTGCAATTTTCCAAACTCTTCACTTTTTCCGGATTTTGGAAGTAACCAGCTAATTACAAATCATTATTTTGGAAACTATGGTTATGTTTTTTTTTCAGTATTATGAAATTTTGTTGGCCGCCTTACTTAGATTTTTTTTAATAAGAAACTACATTAGGGTTACGGAATCGTCAAAAAATGGTTTTAATTTTCTTTTACTTGATTTCTTTTTAAGCTTGATCTACTCTTTGAACCAAAAGACGCAACTTTAAAACTGCTACATTCCTTGTTCATATTTTTTATAATCAAAGTCAAACACACCAACTATTCAAACGCACCCACAGGTTTTTGTTTGTAAACTTCAAAAACAAACTACATTTTTCATAAATACTTGGTTTTCCGACTGTAAATATTGAATAAATTAACAAAAACAACTATAAACTTAGCAAACACAATTTACAAAGGAAATAAGGTTAATATTGTAACAAAGAATGTAAACACAAATGACCTTGGAGTTAAAATTAAATCGATTTCGTTAAAGTGCTGTATATATTCCGAATAAAATACGTCATCTGCTCGAAAATATTTTTTGAACTATTCATTATAACTTTAAGTTAAAAGCATTTTTCTAAAATCTAAATCGGCTATTATTTCATTTTTACTTAATACTTCATAGCTATATAACTTTTTGAATGAAAAAGTGCAAGTTCGCTGTGAGAGTAGAGAAAAACTTTAATTTTTTAGGCATTTTTTGGCTCTTATTCGGATACAAATTACATCTACAAAAAACTAAAATTTATTTTGTTTACTGCGTCTAAAATCTTAATTAATCCTTATATTTTTGTTTTCTGATCATGAACTCTTTAGATAATAAGCGGAAATATTTTATTTTTAGGTAAGATGGGGTGTAGGTACGTATGTGCCAAGGGGGTACCTTCGAAAAACGTCATTTTAACGTCAGATGGCACCACATTTTTATGCGACGACAAACATTTTTTGGAAGCTCAATAATCAATCTATCATTTTTGACAATCAAATTCCATGTGACAGGTGGGTCATTTAAACTCGAAAACTAAACGACTTTTTCACGTTTTGTCACTCTACTATAAGCAGATAGTTATTAAACGACAAAAAAAAAAAAAAAAAAACAACAAAAAACGAAACGATCATTCATTTAGAGTTATTGCTTTACTCCCAAGCAGCACGAACTCGGCTATATCAAGAATATTGACATAAAAGGGGTGATAAAATGAATATTTAAATGTTGATGAAGTTAAGGTTGGAAAGGGGTCGCATGTTCTATTGGGGAAACGAGTTTTATTAGGAAAAAAAATGATTTGTAAGGAATGGCGATTTATCCTCCTATCGTGAGTCATAAAGGTCGTCACTCATTACGAAATTTACCGCAATGGTGTTAAACGTTTGAGAAACCTGGCGTTTTTGGTCAGGTTTTCTATATAACGACACCGGCATGCACGATTACAGGGTTTCCCTATTCAAACACCTTCATTGGCACACGTCCCTGTCGCCCTCTTGATACTGGGTACCCTAAAGTGGACTTTAACTGAAAAGCTTTGGGCTATTTGATTCCAGAGACCCACAAAGGCGGTCAAAACATACATATAAGACAAAGTCTGCCGATGCCTGTATGATCATTTAAACCCTCATCACACACCCTTTGTAAAGCAGTACCGATGAAAAAGTCCAGTCTGAAAATTATAAACTGGCCGGCACAAGAAGCTATTCTTGTAATTCAAATTATTATGATACATGTACTTTGCAAACCACCTGTTAAAATATGGTAGGCCTTTGATGTATGGTGGACACAATAGGTCAGTATGATAATAATCTATATTCTTATATTATACTTGCATTCACAATTTATATAATCCACACAAAAAAGGGAAAAATGAAAACAGCAAAAAGCAGATGCGAAAAAAAGTTTATTGGCCTATATAATGAAGTGGTTAAAAGGTAATCAGAATTAGTATTCACTTCAAGCATTTTTATTTTGTTTATGAAGATTATGATGTCATACAGACGTACATTCCTTGTGCAGTTTAATATATTATATAAATGTAATTATAAAAGTCACTGTTTTAGGAGTGGGTTTTTTCTACTAAGGATTATATATATATATATAGGAATAGTTTAGTACCATTTGAGATTTAACAATTTGAATCAGTAAGCAAAAAATTAAATAAATCGAATGCATCTGAGTAAAATAAGATCTATTAATTGTTGCCTACTGCCGCTGCATGGTTTGTCATGAAAATGAACAATTGATAGCTCTGATTTTAATCAGATTGAATAGATTTGGTAAGCTTGCTGCGACAAATACTTGTTTCAATTTATCCTTTTGTAGACTCATCAGGTATTGACGCAGACTGAATGTTCGACCAAAAGGACACCGAATTCGCCGTTAATATAGAAAATATCACTTAACATTAATAGGGATATTAAGGTATAAAAACAAGACCTTTAATTTCATATGTACAGAAGTAGTTTAAACAAATTTATAGACATATCTAATGGTAATTATGTAAAATTTTGCATGTAAAGCTCATAAATGTGCTTAAAGACATTGAATCTGCTTCACATTATAAA
This sequence comes from Arcuatula senhousia, assembly GCA_963971305.1. NCBI lineage: Eukaryota > Metazoa > Mollusca > Bivalvia > Mytilida > Mytilidae > Arcuatula > Arcuatula senhousia. Next base: position 32,424,905 of record OZ020311.1, on the reverse strand, counting down.
TTTCATTTCCAAAATTCAATCAGATTAAATATCATGATTAATTTCAACAATTTAAACATCACAAAAAGTCGTGAAGTGCTTAAATTGAGATTCCACATATTCTTCTTTAATTTCGTTGTCACAGTTTTCTTCACGTCTGATGTTCGAGTAGATAACCTCGCGTTCGATATTGACGCCATACATTTCACAATGAGAATCAAACGAATCGTCTGTAACATGAGAACAAACCGACGCATTGTCGTCTCCCTTTTCATCTAAATCCTCTAATTGTTGTTCTTCTCTTTCGAGATTTGGCAAGATTTCACACGAAAGGACCTCGCGTTGACCCGTTAGAACGAATTCATCTATTGGGTTGACATTGTCTTCTTCATTAGCTTCAACATCTTTTCGCTGTTGTTTTTCATTTTTTAAATTGAATGTGCGTGTCTTTTTTCTTCGATGGCAAAACAAACCTAGGGTCAGAGACAACAACAGTGTTGTTGCTCCGAGTGAGCAAAGAAGCCAAATGTTGTTGCTGGACTCTATGGAATCTACAAAAAGCAAATACATTCACGACTTTTATTTAAGTGAAATCGATTAAACAGAAATTTCTACACATAATTGTTTTGATTACAACAACAACAACAACAACAACAACAACAACAACAACAACTAACACATGATTATTTTAGTAAAGAGGATTCCACATGTTCAGAGATTCAGTATTATCTGAGAATTTGTTGATATGCACTTCGAAATCAATTATAAGTCGTGACACTAGAAAAAAATCGAAATGCTTACATAAGGGTGCTCAACATTAAATGACCCAAAAAGACAGAGCGGATAAATGGACGATGGGCACAAAGATTATAAATAAAGGTTACCTTTGTTGTTTTCTCTTTCTGGTGCCCCGGATACGTCTGTTCAATACAAGAGAGAAAAAAAGACATTAAAATTCTAAAGTATGCTGATAAGCATGCATCTAAAATGTCTTCAAAGAATGCGCTTGAAAGTCAAAGAGAATATTAAGAAATGTGAAAGTTTGCAATCTCATTTTACAATACAATCTGAAATATACAAAGGCACCACAAGGCACTCTGAGACAAGGCAATACATAGACAAAAATGAGCTCTAATATTTTCTGTTTGTACGTGAAATTTTGTAAATCGAGTGCGTCATCATACTTAAGGATGGTCACTCTTGAACTTTATTACATTAAAGATTTTATGATTTTTGATGGAAATGATAGATATATGTCCACTTAACGAAATTGCGAAAAGAAAACTATGGTCCGAGTGCTTGTTTCCTAGATATGGGACGTCAAAAATATTGCGGGAAATCAGACTCCTCTATATTAACTTTACCATTTTCCTCAAAAACCATGAAGTTGTATCACGAGTTTTGAATTTTATACAGTTTGTTTTCAATGTCCATATAAATGTAATCAGAAAATATCATAAAAGTAGAGGTCAGTGTGCAAAACATTTCTTCAGTAATTAAAGGTAAAGACTAAAGGATTTCCGAAATTTGACTGAAGTTCTGAATTATGAAGAGTGACCATCCTTAAACTACATTTTGAAAGACAACCCTTTTTAATTTTTACATTTTAGAAATTTCTCAAAAACAGAAATTTTTAAACCTAAGACGCGAGCCATTTATAGCTGGAATGCTATTGAAGTTAATTTCATTGAAACACGAATTGCTATATATGTAGAAAATGAAACATGATATTAAATCACAATTGTATGAAATAACTAATAGAAAGTATCATTATTAATTTAACGGTTCTGTAAATTATTTCTGAGTGCGGGGTTTCGTAAATTCATTAAACATTTCAACAACTTAAAATTATGACCACATTTACTTCTTTAAACAATGCTACCAATAATAAATCATACCAAATTTAGTTAATGGAAATAATTCATATAAATTGCTGAAATCCAGCAAGAAGAACCAAATAATCATTGATAATTTCTTTCTTTTATCTATAATTACTTAAGTTTACTGGTTAAAAATTAGTACTTTTACACTATAAAGTTCTTAAGAAACTTTATCTCTCTTGCATCTGTCCCAAAGAACTTGAGATAGAAGACTGATATTGTGTTTCGCATAGATTAATTTTCTTGCCATATTTATAATCTTTAATGCATTGATTTCAGCGAATCTTTCGTTTCATTACCTCTGTGAACAAGATTGTTTTCAACAAGATTGACATAAGATACCAATAGCGCGTACAACGTGACATTTTTGACCATTTCCTCCCCCGCTATAATTTGAAGTAATGAAAACCTATGTTCTACTTTCATGACTACAAAAGGAAATCAGTTCTACTTTACGAAAGGGGGAAACAGTAAGGCGGTTCATAAAAAAAATCTAAATCAAAACTCCTTTGGAAATGATTTTTTAAGGAAACACCATAATTAAGATTCTCTAAGTTTCTGGCTATGATTATGATTATGAAACCTGGTTTAACCCACCATTTCGTTTGAAATGCCTGTACCAAGTCAGGACCATTGCGATCCACCAATTCTCCGGTATGACTGATTCGTTTTTTTCATTTTCTCTGGACAATGAGATTGCTCATTCAAGTTCGGTAGTTTTGTTATTACCTTTATTTCAGAATGTGATTGTCTATATAAATTCGGCAGTTTTTTTAATGTTAAGCTCCAATTCGAAAATAATGCATAGACTAGTGCTATTCGAGCCTCGAATCATTAATTTAACGCTTAATTAGTATGCTTCAACCTTGTCCTTCTGCTCCTGATGTCGTTTCTGTATCATTGGGAACACAGCCCTTAACGTTGTCACACCTAGAATTACAACAATACAAAGTATTTTGGCTTATCATATGCACTCAAGGGGCAAATACAACACAACGTGAATGATCAGTACAGTAAAGAAATGATTTTAATAATATTCAGTGGCAGATAAATATTTATCAACTAATTTCTTAGTTAAATCTTTTTAAAAGTAAATTAGAACAAAGCTTAAGTAAAATGATACATTTATACAAAAGCTGCTCGATTGTCATAACTGTTAAACAATTTCATAACTTTCACAAGAAAAAAACACCAGAACATTTTGTCAAATGCAGAAAGGTTTTCCAACTTGGTATCTATTACAACTGCACTTTGAATTTTATTTTCAATTAAGGAATGGCTGTCATAATTTTTTTTTTCATTGGGGTATAAAAAAAATATTGCACATTGTATAATCCGCGACGCGGATTATACTTAATGTGCAAAACTTTTTTTTCATATCCCAATAAAAAAATTATTACAGTCATTCCTTATAAATAAATTTTCAAAATAATTAAAAAAACATGAAAATCTTACATATTAAAGTACTAAAATGGTGGCACTTCCTGTTAAAATTGGGCGTTTCCCCATGTTTTTTTTTATTGAGATATGAAAAAAAAATTTGTCCAATCAAACTGCTTTGCTTTATACTTTTTTAGTGCTTAAAAGTTTTATTAGTGCTTGCTGCATGTTTGCTATGCATGTTTTATATGTGTTTACCTACTATGTAATCTGTGTCTATATGTCCTATGTCATGTGCTATTGTATTATGTATGTTTTATTTATATGTATGTCTTAACTTTATGTATGTCGGTTTTAAAAGCTCTACAGAGCTTATTTTTATTGTTTGTATGTCCGACTTTAAATAAAGTTTACTTGACTTGACTTGACTTGCAGTATTTTAATCATATTTATTCATTCACGTGTACTAAAAAACTCTTATTGTATTTCTACAAAACACAAATGCAAATTCAGAAACTCAGTAAACGCATATGTTGAACTTTAGTCTCCAATATTTGATATGTTTTTTTTTTGTCTGAGTTAATATAATACGAAGTTCAACATGTTCAAGGCAAACCCTAAAAATTCTCCATTTTTTTCAATTTCAGTGTGTTCATTAGTGTTTATGCATATGACATGATTTTACACGCATTGGGAAACATTTACAAACAATAGAGAAAACTTGCCTTTGTCACATTTTAATGATTTCTTCCATCTAATTATTTCTTTTCAAAGATGGGAATAGGCTCACCACAGTTCTAACAATTTTTCCAAACTTGTTTCATGTGTAATTTTTTTTTTAGATTTACCTTTCTACATCTCTACATTTACATTTTTCCAGGCATCGCTCCCCGTATCTGTTATTTTCACATTTCTTACATGGCGACCCTTCCCGTGACGTATACCCAAAGTTACATGCTGAAAATTTAAAGTAGGTGAAAAACTATCAATGAATTTCTGCGAGTGATGTTTTCAAAGAGCATTTCTAATTTAAGTCCTTAGAATCTTTTTTTTTTCAAAACATTTTCTTTGAAATGCCACGTTACAAATGACTTAATGTATCTATACATTGATGTACAGCAATTCTAAATTTTGTGCCCCCCTTTTTAATTTTTTTTTCTGATATTTCACTGCAAGTAGCGGTCTGTTAAACTATTTAGAAACATTACATCAAAGCATGAAGATTGGTTTTTATTACGTAAAGTTGGACGGACCATTCAACTTGAAAGGGGGGGCTTGGTTTTTTGTTATGGTCAGTTTTTTTATTTCGCGCAGAGCGTGGAAAAAATATTTATTTTTCGAAGGCGGCGCAAAAGAATATTTTTTTCATTATCTTATATGACAGAAACTCTTCTTCAGAATATTTTTTTTTCTTACCCTCTGCTGCCAAAATATTTTTATCATCAAAAATAATTTTCAAAATATTTTTTTCAGGAAAACACCAAGGCCCCCCTTTCAAGTTAAATGGTCGGTCCCTAACACAAATCGTTTTGCAATTGAATTTGAATTGAAATAACCTGTTTTGCAAGGAGGTATGAAATGCAATAATATGTTTTGCAATAAAGAATGAAATGTATATATTATTGCATTTTGCATTTTGTGTTAAATATCGGTTACCTTTTATTCAAAGGATTACGTTTTTCTAAGCATGAAAACAGCTATTTAGATTGTGTAATTGCAAATCGCTTATTCTTGCAATAATGATTATTTCCTTTCGGCCATAAAACCTAGGCCCTCTCATTATTTTCGACTGACAGAATTATCAAAATACACACGAAGGAAACATTTCATATTTGGCCATTCTATAATCATTTGATTTGAGACTTTTTAACATAAAAATATGTTTTTTTCTGATGATGATATCTACCGTTTTAAGTTGCTATTTTAATGGATTTTAAAATCTTTTTTCCGTTGAATTAGCTACATAAAAAAAGGATTTTTGCTCTTTAAGAAGTAATTCTAGTATTTTAGTATAAAAGGATGAAGGTTACCATGGTTATTACTCAAGATCGTTTTATATAGTTTTACACGTTTAGATCAAATACGTGATAAGGTTAACCTATTTGTGTAATAAATACTCCGTCTTTATTGGCGTTGCGATCTTCAAGCACTACAAGAACGTGGTCACATAACATAGCATTTGATCACACTTGTACAAGCCATGCAAAAATGTATGCATGATGTTATGTTTGTTTGTTTACTTGTGTTTTGTTTGTTTTTGATAAGACGTGTAATAGCTTTTCGTTTTGGTTATATTTTTGTTGTTCAAGATGGTTTATCAAATACTAAAAGTAACTAAAAAGTAAGTAAAAGTAAGTCAAATGAAGACAAACGCTTACCTACACATATACCATCTTGATCCTCATAGTCAGAACAGCAATATTTATTTCTGCTAAGAACAAACATAAAGGTTATTTTCAGAAAACTATAAACCCATTCGGGTCCTGGTTGGCGAATAGACCAACAGCAGCGCCAAGCTTGTCGGTTAAAATCCACTAAAGAGTACCAAGATCCTCTTTTGCCAGAGCGGCGACTGAGACGTGTTTCCAATGTGGTGGAAGGGGCCCTGTCATAATGAATGCCGGGGTTGTCACGATTAAGGACCCTGATGCAGATTCGAATAGAATGATAGAGGCACCAATGGTGCATTCGAGTGTCAAAAGTCCGAAAGGGCAAAGACAAAACCAGTATAGATGAACGAGAACATGCAGCACGATTACAGCACGAGTATGACTACAAGAGGGTTATTTGCCATATCCTTCCAAGTCAAAACTCTCAACTCATTGGCATTAGGTCACCGTTTCGTCTACTTCATAATCTTGTCATGTTCATTTTATCATTCCTTTCATGTTCATCTCCCTCATAAAGCTGAAAACGTGCTGCTTATGAATAAAGCATTAACCAACTATCTACTTACTAGAAAACTATCTAATTTACACAGAAGATTTTATAAAGGCAACTTGTTATGCAAAACAAATAAAAGTTACAGTCGTGATTTTTTTTATGATGATGATGTAAGGCTTTTCGCATGCAGACGCTACCAACTGTCTCAAATAATACATTCCTACTGATAGAATACGAGCAGAACAAATTGTAAGACTTCATGGTCAATATGTGTATTCTAATATCCTCTAAATTAATAGAATATCATCTTACTCATGACATCATTTACGATGACGGGATGATACTATATATTCTATCGCAAGAGACGAAATATGGTTTTCCAGCGATATGGAGAACAAAATCACATCTCGGCCAATCTACCCTTGTAGAGTTCGATTAGTCTTTGAATAGGATTAGTGTGGCAGCTACATATGCTACAACCGGACAGGGATTCACATTGCATCCCAATTTAGTATGAACTTTAGCGTCATCTTTAGATTAACTCATATTATGCATAGTTGATTGCAGGCAAATTTGATTACGATAGATCTTAGAATTTTCATGAAATGTAATTTTGAAGATTTGTGAAAATACTAGACATATTCAAAGACAACCTCATCAAAACCTAGTCAAAGTTCTTTGTAAGAATATAATGCAATTATTTGTTTTTCTTATAAAGAGAGCGTCCCGTGCGGGGCCCGGGAGGCGAATAGGCCCGCCGCAGCGCTAAGCTTGTCGGTAAAAGTCCACTAAAGAGCGCTCAGAAACCTGACATCGGGGTCAGGCCGCTTTGCCCACAAAGCGACTGGGATGTGTGCCCCAGGTGGTTGAATGGGGCAGCCCTGACATCGAGAGATGCGGGGTCGTCAGGCGATAATGCGGAAAACCTGACCGCAAACCATAGTGGTGCACCGTGTTGGGAAAAATGTCATGTTGCTCGCACGTTAAAGAACCCTGCTGCAGGTCTCGGTAAGAGTTGGACCCGTAGGATCCCCATGCAGGAGGCGAAATTTCCCGTCCCTACCCATCACTTCTTTTTCCAGTGGCAGTTAAAACTCTCATACCCGATTGGCCTTGTGTCCCCATTTCCTCCACTTCATCATCATTTCATGTTCATTGTATCACCACTTTCATGTTCATCTCCCGGATATAGCCGAAATCGTGCTGCTTGGGAGTAAAGCAATAACTAACTAACTAACTAACTATAAAGAGAGCAAAAATACACATACCCTTCTTTATCATAACATTCTCCACTAGAAGCTGGTGCACCTAATTGTAAACTATTAAGAACGATCATACACAGAAAAAGTGACAAAATATACGCCATGTATAATTAAATTTTAAAGCAGGAAATAATTAATTTTTCAAAAATTACATCAAAAACAATTGAACGGATGTTATAACATCAAAAGTAGTATAATTTTTTAAATAGTGAATACCATAAAATATATTCATCTATGGATTTACTTCTTAGAACAAATACTTCCCATTTCAAATACATGAAATAAACATGCACGTGTATTCTATAAAGTCTAATATACAATCAACACGTGTAAATTTTGCAAATTTAATTCAAAAAGTTAAGTCATTTTCACATGAATAAGTTACCCATAAACAATTAGCAGTATCAAATCAACTTTATCATCAACTGTCGTTGATTTTGTCGCAGGTAGCGTGTCGCGAACTCTAGTTCCACATCTAAAGTATATTGAAAATTCTATTTCTGAATCCAACTTTTAATCAAGTTCCATGAAAAAATATCGTGAACATTATTTTCATTTATAGGATACAAAATACATAACCTGGTGATAATAAAACGGTTAATGTTATCAAATAATATCACTTATTGGAAAGCCTGAATCAAAAGTATTTTGTAACAAAGCAATTTTAAAGGGAAGGTGAAATCTCGAGGATATCTAACATGTGCCTTACGGAGCATTATTTTGTTATGGAGGTGGGGGCATTGTTAAATTGGAAACCTGGATTAGTAGTGACTTGATATAAACAGGCAGTGATGATGTTTTTTACTGTAAAATTTTAAGAGTATTTAAAAAATAAATATTGCACAAAATAATAATTCAGACTCCATTTTTTTTCAATAATAAAAAGGAGGGGCGAAAAAAAAATAACGTTGCCTCCCTAAAATTTTAATGGTAGCTTTAAAATCAAAACGTACAGATGAAGTCAAAAACGTTTCATCTGAAAAGTGGCAATCCAATTAAGATTACACGTTAGTTTGGATCTTTTTTGGTGGATCGCCAGAGCAAATAAAAAAAAGATTCAAACTAACGTGTAATTTTAATAAGATTGGAAAAGTGGCGACCGTATTCATAATAATTCCGTCCTAGTGGTTTAATATACAAAGTACAACAGTTGTGTCAATAAAACGATAGATTCATTTATGCTAAATTGTACAAAAGCGCAGAAGATTAAATCAAGATTCGAGAATCTAAAATTCGAAATTCTAAATTACTCGAATCTCGATTGAGCCTTCTGGGCTTAGCAGAGTTTAAATGAACATTGGCCCATGTCAGTATATGCAATTTTTAACCGTCTCTGAAATCACCAAGAGAAAATAAAGAAGAGAGATTAATAATAAGATATTTAAACAAACTTAAAAGAGTTGGAAATATTCATTGGTACTAATACTTAACCTCTTTCTCCAGGAGGAAGGTAGCAAAGTTGTACCAAAAGGACATCGGAATATGGTTTAAGTAAAAAAAAAAGAAAGAGTCAGTTGCCATGAACGACAAGACAGGAAAAAAGGGAACATACACACCAAAAAAAGGAAAAAAAAATAAAAAATAAAAAAAAAAAAACCAAAACAAATCCACCGCAATCGAAAATGCTGTTTAAGAACGCTAAAAATTAAAAATTACAATTTTGCTCTTGAGATCCACAATCACATTCTAAAAAAGAACATTTTACCAGCACAATTCATTTTTATTTTTAAACTCTACAAATTGCATTGCAGTTTTGTTCAAAGCTGTTTAAAGGAAGTAAGCGTTTCCTCGTTGCCGTTTAGATCGACTATCAAATCAGTGCTTTCCAGTACACCCTCTGATAAAGTTCCATCGTTTGAATAGATATGGGCATCCTCTTGCTTTTGTCTTTCCAATTTTTGCTTAGATGGTATTTTTTCTGTTTCCATTTCATCTATTATGGCGAGTCTATTAATATAAATATTTGATGCAGTCGAATTTTCGTATGTCAAAAGTTCGATTTGCTCTGCGTCATCATTTGTTTCCGCAATATTATTCGTATAGGTCTGTATTGAAGTGCTTGACCGTAACCTTGACAACACACTTGACATTCTATCATACCACTGTCTCCAGTACAGATTCTGGGATTGCTCATACCTCATCCGAGGTACAAAGGAAGTTCGAAACGAGTTTCGAATCTTCCCATTTTTAATGACGTGGCACGCATATCCGATTCCTATCGACAATACCACGAAAGCAGGGATGAAAGCAAGCAAGCGAATGTAGTACTTTGTCGTAAAATCTAAAATTAAAAATTATTTTAGTTCTTTTTACAAAGTTTTGTTTTGTTTAGTTATAAAGAAACGTATTGTGAATTGACAAAAAGCAACAGAGCACAGGGACTTGCTCCCCTCTATCAATATTTTGTTAGAGTCAATGTGCGGTACAAAAAAAAAACATATTTTGTAAGAGTCAATGTGCGGTACGAAAAAAAACCGTGTTTTTTTTAATATTGATAGAAGGGAGCAAGTCCCTGTGAACAGAGCGAATGTACGTATCCCCGTTTACTATTTTTGGCAGGATTTCACTAGTGAAAATCCGGGTTATAAAAAAGTGAATGTCGGGCGGGCGGCGGGCGGGCGGGCGGGGAAAATAGTTTCGTAACAGTTTTCTCCTCAGCAACTACTTATCACAGCCTCTTGATATTTGGTATGCAGCATCAGCATGGGCTCCCATAGGGTGGGATTTGAATTCAGGTCTGTCGCTCACCTACTTCCTGTTTACTGACTTAGTTAATTTTTTACACAAATGTCCAATTAAAGAAAATTTTCGTAACAGTTTTCTCAGCAACTACTAATCACAGCCTCTTGATATTTGGTATGCAGCATCAGCATGGGCTCCAATAGGGTGGAAATCGAATTCAGGTCTGTCGATCACCTACTTCCTGTTTACCAACTTAGTTAATATTTGACACAAATGTCCAATTATAGAAAATTTTCGTAACAGTATTCTCAGCAACTACTAATCACAGCCTCTTGATATTTGGTATGCAGCATCAGCATGGGCTCCCATAGGGTGGAAATCGAATTCAGGTCTGTCGATCAACTACTTCCTGTTTACCAACTTAGTTAATTTTTGACATAAATGTCCAATTATAGAAAAATTTCGTAACAGTTTTCTCAGCAACTACTAATCACAGCTTCTTGATATTTGGTATGCAGCATCAGCATGGGCTCCCATAGGGTTGGATTTGAATTCAGGTCTGTCGCTCAACTACTTTCTGTTTACCGACATATTTAATTTTTGACATAAATGTCCAATTAAAGACAATTTTCGTAACAGTTTTCTCAGCAACTACTAATCACAGCCTCTTGATATTTGGTATGCAGCATCAGCATGGGCTCCCATAGGGTGGGATTCAAATTCAGGTCTGTCGCTTACCTACTTCCTGTTTACTGACCTAGTTAAATTTTGACATTTAAAATGTTCAATATAGAAAATTTCGTAACAGTTTCCTCAGCAACTACTTATCTCAGCTTCTTGATATTTGGTATGAAGCATCAGCATGGGCTCCCATAGGGTGGGATCTGATTTCAGGTCTGTGGCTAATATACTTCCTTTTAAATGAAATCCGGCCATTTCTGTCTTTGACCCATTTTTAATATATATATATATACTTCGTTTTATAAATTTAAAACTAGTCTTGTTTCTTTTTGTTACTGATGCTAATACACAGTCTGTTTTAGGTTCTGTTTAAATGGAAACTATTAACAAGTGATTTTGGATTGGTGCTTGTAATGTCAAAACCGGTTGGAAGCTGCATTTCTTTGCCTAATTTGAAATGATACATCAATTAAGAAACTTGTTCTATCTTACCAAAATTCAAGTAAAATGTACTTGATTTTTATACTTAAAAATACCTTCTATCGTCGAATTTCCTAAAACAGACAAAATTCAAGATTATTTTCCAGAGAAAATGCGTTCACATTTCAAGAATATAAAGTCTTTTATATATTTGGCAGCATTTTCAAATCATCTACCTCGATCATCTGCTTTTTTTAAACCCGTTTACTCTTAGCTTCTCGACCTGTTGTAAAAAGAGCCTCTGATGAGTCTTCTATAGGCAAAACTTAAGGTCTTAAGAAAAAAAGGTAATCTAATTTGTTTTAACTCCTACGGTATTTTGATCACTATGTAGGTAATTTTATTATTCCTCATATGTTTGAATGTCCATAAAAGGTAAGAGGATAGTTCCCATGAAAATGTAGGCTGATAACTGTTTCCTTATGTTCCAAGCATTGAAGATTATATTTAAAAGTGTGTCAAATACATTTACACCTGTATTCCAACATAAAGCCATTCTTCTTTAAATAAGAATTTAAATCAGAATTCATCAAGAATTATAGTTCTTCATTTTTCTTTAAATCAATTTAACAAAAAACCTAAATTTTACTTCGTCTTTTTTTTGCCTTACCTGTAATATTTGCCAGAACGCAACCTCTCACATTATCACATCTGTAAAATAAACAAGCAATGGCCATTCGATTCAAACCAGAACTAGGATATATTTAAAACCACATTAAAACACATGCCAACACATATTATATAGATCCAAATAAGTCTAAAATATTCTTTTACATTCGTTTTACCTTAAATAATAAGCTTCTCCAACATGTTGAACCCAGTACGAATAAGGCCCAGTATGGATAGTCAATTGCTTTGGACACCAATCTCCGAAACAGAGTACAGTCAATCCTACGTCAGACATAAGGAGTGCTGTTAGACTCTGTTTCGGAGATTGTCTGGACACATGCATCCCATGTTTTTTTACACATACAATGACTACCCCACATTTCACAAGGAATTCAATAGAATTTTTTGTCAAAAGCAGACCAAAAATAAATATTACCCCTTTGGCTCTTAATTAAGGGTATCTACTACATTCATGTTTGCCCCTTTGGCCCCTTGTGGGAAGTCACAAAAATAAATCCCAATATGTAATCCACCACTTGACAAGAATTAATTGGCAAAAACAAAAAGTCGGACAATAAATATAAAAAATCAATTTTGCTCCTTTGGTCCCTAATTTCATAACAGAAAAAGAGGTCTAAAACAAATTAAAGTTTTTGAATTTTAATCCTATTGGGTTCTAAACAAATAAAGGGGGACCCAAAAATCAAACCGATTTATCCTTTTATGGTATGATATGAAACATTATTGCAAATCGTCACAGCATTTGGTTAACCAGAACAAGAGTTGTTGTAGGAACAAACAAAAAGGGGCATTTTTTGACCCCTTATTTCTTAAGGAGGACCCTTAAAATCAATCGCATTCATCATTTAGTGGTAAGAAACATCATTGTCAAATTTCATAGCAATAAGATATTAAACCACAACTTAAGTTATTATGGGAACACTAAAGTTAACAGACAATTACGACGACGACAGCATCATACTATAATAACAGTATATGGTATATACGACCGCAATTTTTTTTTGTGGCAGTATAAAAATAAGTTAAAGATTTGGGTGTACAGAACATTTAAAATGACCGATTTTTAAACGAAATGAATTGAATATTGAAATGATCTTCATGGTACATGTATTGGTTGTTTATTAGTTTTAAGTATTATTACCTCTGTTCAGAATTGCATATACATTTCTTTATACATCTCTCTCCGTATCTATTTTCAGGACAAAGTAGACAGCCCTTGCCACTTTTAGACGTGAATCCAACCTCACATGCTGGGAATAATAATAATAATAGAAACAGCCTTAGAATAAAACATAAATAATGTTGTGTGACGTAAAACCACAACAACTTTAATTTTCTGTAAAAAAAAATGGGCCTTCTGGTTTTGTTGTAGTTGTTGTTGACTTTGTTGTCGTTAATAGATGATAAAGGCGTTGTTTAATGTACCAGGACAACTTTTTATCAATGGTGGAGATGATTCTAACATAAAACATAGGTCTTGGGTGTTTTGTTTTAAGTCTTTTGTATACTAATAATATAATTAAACTTTCCTATTTGCGACACTTTATTGTTGCACCTCAAGCTTGCAGTGGGAGAGACGGATTTGGTGTAATTTAACCATTTGGACAGGCACAACATTTACAACTATGGTCTAAGGAATTTTGAACTATAGTTGTAATGAACAATCAATAGTTCGTTGATGTTACCTACGTATGCAAGTTCCATTGAGTTCTTCGAAATCAGAGCAGCAATATTCTGTTCTGAATAAAAAAAATTGTTATGATATTTATATTCTTAAATACATCTGCAAGTTTGGCTTTTGTTTGTACTTGTATTTTTGATGTTTTCTGTTCGATCTTTAAGCAGGTGGTATATCTATGACCCGAGATGTCAGCTTTATGAATTGATATCAAAGCATTAATTATTTCCTTTCGTTATTTGTCGTAAATAAGAAAAATTCTTTTATATTTTCTTATTACAATAGCCCTCATAGCAAGTACACTAAAAAAACTTATTGAAACACAAAAATGAGATGTCGAATAAGTGTAACACAACCATGGACATAAACAAGCGACAATTTAAAAAATCTTCAATGGAAGACAGGCAGCAGCCTTCAATATAACCAGTGGTTGTTTTCTGTCGTCTTGCATTGAATATAGATATAAGTTTCGAAACAAATCCTAATATCATCAGAGGAAGGTCCATTTCTGGATATTGAACAATTAACATTAAGACTGCAGGGACGATCATAAGCTGGAAACGGTTCAGGACAAGAACATATAAAATGGGGGTGGGGTAATCTAATTTTGTAGCTAGGCTACCCCTTTAATTTTTTCCACGGGCAAAAACACTACCTTGGCATTTTTTTTAATTCAAAGCACGGTTCTGCTTTTTTATTTCTTGATTTTTGGCATCCTTCCTTTTTATTTCAAATTTCACCATAGCCAAAATAAAATGGTCAGTCCTTTAAGACACATAGAAAACAACAAAAATGTTTCTGAGTACTAAATAATGCATGCGTTAACTTCTACTAACCGTTTTACTTATACTCTTAGAGACCAATTTCATGCAAACGGACAATTAAAATTTTAGAAAATCAATTTCATCGTCGTCAAAATCTAGTTTGAATTAAAATTACGAAAAAAACTTAATTAATCTTGTGTCGCACTTCTTAAATGTAGGGGTACATTAATATCCAACATAAACTAGTAACTAAAATGCACGGTTTTATTGAAACAACTTCGGATCACTTCGGTGCTCTATTCTTTTAATTGATAGATTTGGTACAGTTTGTTACAGTAGAAGACGTAATGTCACAGTAATAAGTTTACCTTTGTAAAGGATCGTGGCAGACATGTGGTCCATTAAGGCAAACACAGGTTCCTAATAAGCTGACCAAAAACACAACTATTTTTTCTTTTGCCATTAAGAAAAAAAAAATCCTAATAGTGATAAATAGAAAATAAAGCTCTTTATTCATATATCATTGGATGAGATGTGAAATTAAGGAAAATATTTTTTTTAATTGTTTCCTTTAACAATTGATGAAATAGATAAGTTTTGAAAGAGTCATTTTCCTGTTAAAAACGTTACATAACAACTTTAAACTAAATGTAATTCTTTGACAAGGATTCCTGGCTTAGGGCAGTCACATATAAAAGGTGGCGGGGTTAAACTAGGTTTTTTTTTTTGGCACAACCTTCCCCCTATTGTTATCGTGTACAAAGAAGAGGCTAAAATCGGTAAATTGACAAAACGTCTGTAGAATGTCTATTTTTCATCCGATGTTGACTCACTCTTTTTTAATTGTATTCCCCAATAAATTCTGTTAACTGAATAAGACAACTTAAAGGTTACCAGTAAAGATTTAAAAAAATCAAATATGCATTGAAAGTCCACCACAGAATGCATGTGTCAAAAAGTTTTATCAGTCAACCATGAGCTGAATGTGTCTAAAGCATTTAACAATCCATATTTGGCCTCAAACGCACAGTGTTCAACATGTTGCGGTCGTATCATGCTACAATCGACGTAGCTTTTTATCGAAAAATTGTAGAGCAAAATAAAATATAAATCTAAAATCAACCACCAACCATTCTTTTAGAGAGAATAGCAATTTCATAGCATTGTGTATCGAGGTGATTTCCTGGAAAACAGGTAATAATATTCAAAATTAAGCACAATGGATAATATTTATTACATTGAACACATTTATAATAAATGATTAAAGCACAAATAACAAACGAAAATTACACAATAACTGTTTGGAATGATTGTCAACAACAATGCTACACACTAAAACACAAATTAATTCTCATGTTCCTAGAGTAATGGTGAAATTTGAAACGCGAATTTTAAGTAGCATATTGTTTGATGGACATTCAGTAATAGTTATTACATGAGGACGCGGTGTGTTAGTAGAAGATCACCCCGACGGCCGGAGGCCGGAGGGGATATGATCTTACTGACACACCAAGTCCAAATGTAATAATTTTTTTTTCGTCCCAGCCTATCAAATATGTCATGTATGTCATGTAAAATATAGATACAAACATTAGAATAAATTCTGTGCATTTAAAATCAAATAAAAACATTTTATACTATATGAATATATCGAAAATCCCTATTGGGCCCCTTCAATATTCTTTATGTTCATTTTTTACACAAGGTTTGCATCGGTTTCGTTGTCTAGTGAAGGTAGGCTTCGAATGCCTTGTTCAAATCCCAGTGGGAACTATGTTTTTTTCAATCTTCAAAAAACTTTGTTGTTGATGCCTCTGATGAGTCTTGAATAGACGAAACGCGCGTCAGGCGTATCAAAATTTATTGTCTGGAACTTTGTTGTCATTTGTATTATGGTCAAATAAGTGAACATTTATAAAAACAAATGCTTCGAAAAACAAACGAAAAAATCCAATAGAGTTGAAACAGTAGTACAGGATATTCCGAAGGACGATCCATTCCAGATCAACCCTAATCGAACAATTGAAGAGCTGGGATGTAATTGTTCCTACATATCTGTATATGACTTTTCTTGTAGACCAAACATTTAGGTACAGAGACATACTATTTACAATACACACAATACAACACAAAGCAGCATTACACATTTACATGTTAAACCATTTTTTTTTATCTGTGTCACATATACGTACTAAACCTAAACCAAAAGAGTAAGTGTCAATGTAAAAAAGAAAATATATAATGCATGCAAATTTAAACGTTTTGAATCAAAACATTGGAAGGTAAAAAAAAACCAAAAAGTGTTGAACGAAAAGTACCCAAAACCAAAAAGTTCAAACAGGGAAGCCAATCCAACACCGAGGATATCGATCATGTGCAGTACAAGGAAAGAAACCTGAAGTTTTTAACATTCTTTAAATTTAACAATCGAAAATTCAACGACAAAAAGAGTATCAAAATTTGTTTGTATATTCTTGTCATACAAATGATGAAAAACTATTGTTTTCGTGAGACATTTAGGATTCTTAATTTTGTGTACACATTTTCCAAGATGCTTAGTATAAATTGTTACTTCAGTTATTAATCATAACTATCATTATATCAATTCGAATAAAAAAATGAATCAGTTTTTATTTCAATCACAAAATCCGCACCCAAGTATTTCTCAAGTTACTACACACAATATTATCTATAGTATTTTCAAAAATATTTAAGATTTGACAGAAAAAAAAACAATTTACTACACTATTAGCTCAATTAAGTTTGATATTATTTTTGCTCATTAATGCTAGAATCAGTAGCTGCCGTTATTTTTCACTTATAGGGTAATTTTTAATATTCTGGGCATTGTTTTAATTCAATCTTTTCTGTTATTTAGGTCCATTAAGCCTTTATATTTTCTTCTAGATTAAGTATTGAGATTCGTCAAATTTGTTTTAATTAAAAAGTTTATACCTGAAGAAAGCGGAGAGAACTGCAGCGGATTATACAGCTGATGTTAATTAGACTGCAAGTTTATACAATGTATACATTGATTTGATTAGGCAAAACTTTCGCTCTCCATTTCATGCGGCTCTGAAGCTTCGTTTAAGGCTTCATTGTCTAAATGATCAAGACCTTCCCGAGCAATAAAAGTTAAATTTCCATCGGTGTTGTCAAAACTTCCCCGCTCTGATTCAGATGCAACAGTTGCATCAAGACTTTCTTGATCAGAACAACTATTGCCCTTCTCTTCTTCTGGATTTGCTTGCTCTGAACGATATAAACTGTTATTAGATTCTTTTATCTCCTCGCAATGATCATTTCCCTCCGGATGTTCATGTTTTTCTTCATCTGAATCTGAACTTTTTGTTTCTCCTAAATTGTGTTTTTTGGAAACTGTATTTGTTTTATGCTGATCAACTCTCTTTTGTCCTGAAAATGACCTGTCGTGATTAATTTGTGAACATCCTTCCTCTTCTTTTGATTTTGACAATGTGTCCTGCTTAAGCTGTTTATCATGACCAGTAGATTGTATGAGCTTTTCAAATGGATCATGGGGATCATTCTTGTCTGTCGATTGTGTTTTAACATTATGTTTTAAAATCGGTTGCGCTTGTACCTCGTTATTTGGTTGATTGTCATTATTTTCTGTTTTTGTTTCTCCGTCAATGCTTTTGTCAATTGTTGTTAAAGTAATTTGATTATTGTCATTTTCAGACTTATTTTTTCGATGTATATTGGTATTAGAATCTTTGCAGATATCTACCTTGTCGCTAGATCGTTCGGTTGTTTCAACTGAAGATTCCTCCTCCGATTCATCAGTCTTCGCTTTATTCCCAGAAAAACTAGTGCTTATGTTTTTATCATCTTTAGTATTGCTAGATTGTGTGATGCTTTCAGATGGAATTTCATCACTCGATTTGTTAATATTCTCCTTATTGTCTAATTGAAAAGAGTCTTTATTATCGTTAGATTGTGTTCTTATTTCAACTGAAGGTTGTTCCCTCACTTTGTTGATGTCTGCTTTATGATCGAAGGTATCTTTGTTGTCATTTGATTGTGCGATGCCTTTAACTGAAGTTTGATAGATCAATTTGTTTTCCTCCTCTTTATTTTCAATGGAACCTTCTGCACTATGGAAAGAAACATTGCTCGAGTTTTCAGATGACTGTCTAGAGTTATCTTGTAACGAAGACTCTATCGGTTCTCTTGATAAATTCAAATCAAATGTGATAGCTTCGCTTGCACCCATCTCTTGGATAGTTTCTGGATTGAGTCTGCTTGAGTCTTTTGTGATATCTTTGCAAATTTTTGTTGTTGTACCTTGGTTTAAAAATAGGGATAGTGTAAGGTTGTGATTATAAATTTGTAGATGACTGTTAGATTAGTTGCAAATGATGCTAAAAATCAGTTTTGAATAAAATAAATCAAGAAAAATAATCTTAAAATAAACTTGTACTGGTATATAGCATTAATGAAAAATAAATGTGGTAAGCAAAAACACAATTTTCTGTTCAAATCCACGAATTGCTATGTTATGAGCGATCGAAAAGAAACAAACATTTGACGATCAGATCAATTCAATATCTTTTACTGTATTTACTATACAGCATCCTTTGTCTTACCTTTTAATAGGAATTGTATATATGTTTCAAGCTTCTGTTGGTTAGATATAACTATCGACAGCGCTAAAAAATACATAATGATGGTACGTAAAAATTACATAAAAGGACTGATACAGGAAAATTATTAAACCCAACCCCTACAAAACTGAATTGTACAACAAACATAAAGGTTTCCAGAACCACAAGCAAACGAAAAAGCAATATGCAAAACATTATAAAATATTGTATATTTTCTTGTTGTATGGTCTTCATATATAAACTGTGTTTGGAATTTTCAATCCTTTAGCTAGTGCGCCTATAATGAAGCCTATATAGACAAAATGCGCATCATGTGCAGCAAAATTTATTGCCTTGAAGTTTGCTATAATTTTAATTAGGTAATTATAACTCTTAATTTACAATAAAAAATTTTACTGTTATAATACGAAAAAGCCACATGTATTATTGTCTCGGGCATGAAGTGTGGTGCAGGTATATAGGACCATATTCTTCTGAATTTAAGTGACAAATAGCAATAAAGAAAGCCAATTATTGATATCGACCGTAAAAAGACAAGCTTTGTATCATGGGTCGTCCAGCGAATGACACAACAACGCCAGAGTAAGCTGCCCGAGTTACAGTTGAACTGGATACAGGAACCAGCTCCCACTGTGAGCAATTGCTAATCCGTTTGTCTCTTTATAAAAAAAAAGAATAAACAGGTGATGAGTGTTTTGTCATGCATATAAATAACAAAGAATAAATACACTGTTCCATGTGATAAAAACATGAAAAAGTCAATGTTAAGCTGGTAATTCGTCTTTTTTTAATACCGATTTAGACCGTCTATTTAACTTGAAGTGGGGTATTGTTTTTTTTTTTGGTTCTGGTCAGAAAAAATTTTTTTCCGCGCAAAAATATTTGAAAGGTCTCCAGATAAAATATTTTTTTTCAATCTTTCATGCCCGAGACAGTAATACAAAACAGTTACTAGTACCTATTATCATCAAAGTTATGATTGCAAACACCATAAAAGCTGCCGTAGTACCATTAGAAACAGGTAAATCTATAAAATTAATATAATATACATAAACTGAAATTATCCAGAGTATAAA